>VUQS01045809.1:0-22808 GCA_015108495.1 Heterochromis multidens
CCATTGATCAATGGCCATGAGTACCATTCACAGAGATTGGGGAATGGCTGCGATCACAGCATTGTAAGATGGTGACAGATGTACCCTTAGGCCCCCTCCTCGGTACTCATGGCCATTGATCAATGGTCATGACAATTTGCATACTATTGATCATGAAACTGACCAAATGGCCCATTGTTAGTCAGTGGTGCTGGTTTCTGTCATTATGCAAATGTACTGTTTATAAGGCTGGGGAATTCTGCAGTCAGCTGAGACTGAAGAAGTTACCAGTTGGTAAACGAAACGTTTCTCCCACTAAAAAACGCCACGTCCAGATGAACAGATTCAACTTTTTGGGATTCTTTTACCTGGATTATTGAGCATGCATCAAGAGATAAGCAGAATTGGTTTTAAAATGCATTGTCCTTTTATGAAAATGGTTCTTAAACTGATATTAATATCCAGCACAACATCGTAAGATGGGAAATTAGATGCACTTTATTTCCCAGCTGCTGTTTGTAGGAATTGGGCTGAATTCTTTTTGCAAATATAACTGCAGTCAATTTCCACATTAAATAAATAAATAAATGTAATATTCAAGCTATTATTGAGGGCAGTCGTTAAGACATTAAAATACATAAACTAGTTTTCCTCATACAGTTTTTTTTTTTTTTAAATGAACAACTGAATTTTAACAAGCAGGCATGTAAATTTTGTCCATTTTCCATTTAGTTAATGCCAAATTCATCTTTGAGAAATGTAAATGTTATAACAATTTTCAGCTAAATTGCAGCTATTTTTTATGAAAATGTTTTTTCTTTTCTTTTTTTTCCATTATTTGGCTCCAGTATGTGGTGAGGATTTGACCTTCAGCTCAGTGTTTCTCCTTCTCAGTAGTTTTGTGGTATTTAATCAGCTTTAAATTACACCCTGAATCTGAAATCCAAACACTGCTTTTTCTGTTGCTGTTAATCTGTTATCCAAACTGCTGCAGGGTGAGTTTTGTTGTAGCCTGTGTATACGGAGCCCTCAGTGTTGACAGTGTAAATATTAAACTGCTCTACCCAGTTTTACTCGCCTTCTCCCCTCCTTGTTGTTATTGTAACAGCACAATGATCAGGTCATTATTAAGCAACCCTGCCAACCCCAGTCGCCCACACCAGATATTGAAAATCCTGAACAAATGTCCAGGAAACTCTTTCTGATTTGAATGCTGCTCAAATGTTCAGCAGCCATGGCTCTTTTTAAAAGAGCTCAAGCCACCCATATGTGACTGGTTTGGCTGTTGCATTTGGAGTTTTGTGTATTTTCAGAATATGACTCAGTGTTTTCCCCATATTCCTAGACTCTTACACCGTCGAAATTTACCATGAAAATCAATAGATCCAGTAGTAGAAACACTATGTGTGTTTGTGGTAATCATATTACAGTGTTTCTTTGGGAAGAATCAAGGCCTGAGTCATAATTCTCCCTACAAATTTGGGTGGCTGTCTGAATACACAGCCTATCCCTTCAGCTCAGGGCCAGAGCTCCAACAAACAAATCTGTCTTCTAACCTGAAGTGGCCACTCGCTGCCATCTTTAGTCCACCATCTTCTTGTCTTATGTCTGCAAACTGTGTCACAACCAAACATGCTTTTGTGTAGTTCATGTGGAAAAGGGAAATTCAGACCACACTACTCTTTATTTATGTATTTATGGTTTGAATTTTATTGGGAAAGTTCAGTCACTGCTGACTAGCTAGCCCTGGACCATTCTGTCTCATATTATTCTACTTCCAGTGACACAGGTTGCTGTTTTGATGTCTTAAGCTGCCTCTCCAGTGAGTCTTTTCTGCAGCAGACAGACTCCAGCTCAACCATCAGCTGGCAACAGTCCAGTTCTGCTTTCCAGGAGATCCTCTGTGAGCTGGAGGGCTGAACTTACCAAAGCTGAACTCCCAGATGTCATAAAGTCTGTCCTTTTGTGATACCTGACTGCCATGTTGCAAGTCCTTCTGCAGATGATAGGCTTACTGGAGGCAGCTGAATGACATTAAGGACCACCTGGCCGACTAAAGAAATACCAATTTGTTCACAAGTTTTCAGCATCAACAGAAGTGATTCAAAAAGATCTGCATGTTAATGAGGTATGCAAAAACTCCACTGTCACAGGTTTGATGTGGTTGTTTTGTGATGCACGACTGTCAGAAAAATACGCCTGCATTCAGGAAAGGAACCGATAACCTCAGAGACACGCAGCTCCCAAAGGACTGAATGACTTGTAACAGGAACCACTTCTTGATAGTTTGTTAGCAGCAACTGAACTTTCAAAATAAAAGACTATGTAGTGTCTATTCAATGGTGCGACTTGTATGATTCCTCTGAAAAGCAGAACATTCAGCCTTCCAGATCAGCTACCCCTACTTAAACTACCTTTGGTTAAAAAAAGAGGATTTCTATGGAGTCAGCTGTAATTATGGTGAAAGAACGAACATAAATGATTAGCTAAAACATAATGGATGTAAAAAGTCTTTGATCCGACTGGTTTGTGACGCTGTGCCTCTCTGCAGGGTCGGTGGTGAGGTTGTGGTGTGGCTCTCAATCCACAGTGTGTTTGGTAACTGGAGATCAAACACTGATTAACGCACACCTGAGTAACGGCACACAATTGACAGGTATACCATCAAACACACACACACACACCTCTAACATACCTGTGTAGATGGATAGGAGGGGTTTGTTTAGGGTTAAAGATCAAAGGCTCTTTGCTTATGTGTGAACAGGCATGTTGATGCCTTTTAGGGCTCACTTTGTGGACTCTGGAGTTGGATCCAAAACAGACCAAAGTGCTTTAGAGCTTCGGGCACTGCCTCATTGGAAACCTTCAGCCCAGCCCTGATCCCACTCTGAAACAGGTCCTCTTTGCTCAGAATAATAATCTGATATCTGACACTTTTACTTAGTTCTGAGTTTCCCATGACTACAGTGCTGCTGAGTCAGCAATGTTGTGCTAGAAACCTGAGACAGAGCCACATTTATAACAGGTGAACAACAGCTGCAGGTTGATTTAACTGAACGAGGATAAAATCCACCCGAGTGTCGTCTGAATGCAGTTTCAGTGGAAAGAAACAACTCAAAGAAATGTTTGTTTAAAGGAGTTACCACACTCAGTGTCATCGACCTGTGTGTGTTTGATTGAAAGAGAAAAAGCACAGAATTAGAAATATTTTCTCTTTTCTTTTAACTCCGTAAAAGAGGCTGTGTGATTGGTTCAGTTATTCTGCTTGTTAGATTATTTTAAAATAGTTAAGGATGGATTTCCAGTCAGATCTTTACCAAATGTGGTCCACCTTTGAATTAATGACACATTTGGAGTGGATCTGGATCTGGATTTGTGAATTTTTGCAACGATCCTTTACAATTGGAAGCGAATAAATTGGACATTTTGTGTCAAATCTTACATATCAAATTGAAAACTGGGAGACAATGGACCTTATTCACTAATATGGGCATAAAAATGTTCTCATCCTGCACAAAAATAAGTGCATTTGCAAAATTACTATTGGATTCATGAAATGTGTGCTAGCCTATTTTTTTCTTACCGCCATGTGTATGTTAGTGAATCAGAATCAGTCTAAACCAACAGGCTTCTGAAATCTGCATACCATGTCTCTACATAAGGAAACGTATTTACCTCGAGGTGAAGTGGAGAGAGCAGTCACGATGTTGTAAGAGAAGCCTGCAGGGCTAAGTCAAAAAAGTAGGAGAAAATCCTACTGAAGAAACTAAAAAAGTTTGCGAGGAGGAAGCAGAAAAGGCTCCGCTTACCAAAGCTTTTCCATGGAGGTGACAGCGAGGCTTTCCCCTGAGACCCTCACTGTGCTCACAGGAAAGAAAAAAAAAAACAGTTTTGACATCAAACTTAATGGAAAAGAGCTCACTTGACCAGAAGAAAAAGAAGAAAAGAAGTGACTTTTGATCCTGAGATCAGAAACTCACTGCAATGAAAAACATCGAGATTCTCCAGCATGATGCCAAGAAATTAGACTAAGTGATGACAACCAGCAAGGATGGAAGTTTTTTTTTAAGGCAGGTGAGATAAGATATACCTGTGAGAATCTGTTTAAAAAGGGTAAAGACTCCACCTTTTCAGTCAGGATTTTGTGTTTTTGTATATTATGTATTTAATTCTAATTCTGAGCATTGTGCAAGTGCAAATAAATTCAGGGATGAAAAAATTGATCATTGATGACAGATCTGTGTGTGAAACAGTCGTATGTGTGGTTTATGGACAGAGTTGTGTGTATGTACTGTTTGTGAATGAGGCCCAGTGTCTCGATGATCTCACAAACTGATCTGGATCCAGCACGGAGTGGAGGAAATTATCAGCCTGGGTGGAGGGATGCAGTCTCAGGCTGGTTTATTGATGCTAATCAGTGTTAAAGAACTGTGTTTATGCCTTTATACCCACGCTTTGATCCTTTGTGTTTCGTCCTGATATAAAGTGGATCGTGCTACTGTTTACTTGGAAAGAGTTGTAGATATGAACAGGATGCAGCTGACCAAAATTTTTAGCCACAGCAAAACATCCCAAACTTTTATTAGAAAACTTTTTCATTCTTTATTTGTTGACAGTATGGATGTTGTCATTAGAGGTTTTCCCCTACAGGAACCTAATGAGCTGCAATTTTAATGAGTCTTTGGTTCTGTTGTTGTCTCCATTGTTCTCTCCCTCTCTGGGGACGAGTTCCTGAAACTGACTTTCCAGGAGCTGATCCGTTCCACGTAGTCTTGAGGTTAACTGTGCAGCAGCTCAGATGTAACAGTAGGAACAAGGAAATTTATACCGCGAGACGTGTGTTTAACTCAGCACTGCAGGCAGAGTCTGTTTCAGTCATCCCCATGTTAACATTTTTGGTCATTTCTGGTAGCCTGATGGGCAGGATGAGCCCATGAAATAAGAAACAATAAAACATTAAAACACAGTTGAAGATGACGAACAGACCAAATGTGAATTAGATCAAATGGGAGCCGAAAAAATAGCAGAAAGAGGAAAGTTCCTCCACTTCCTCAGTACACACAGTGCAACATTCACAACAAGTTTAAATTTCCATACAGAGTTCCAAGTTTTAATAGCAGCAGAATGTAACTGGGACAGTTTAGTGAATAACTGCTACGATCACTCAGAGAGGAAGTCAGAAGCAGCACAGACTCGTTCAGGTGAACTGAGGTGTGATGATCACTGCTGTGAGTGAGATGGATATCAGATGGCACATACTGTATTTCTACATTTCAGAGAAAATGAGCAGCATGTAATTACAGGACTTATGTCTGATTTCATAAGTTATAAAAGTTTGCAGTTATAAAAGAAGAATGGGAGCAAGGGCTCAGTCGCAGAGCTGTACAATCCATATGGGGGGACCTGCTGAAGGGGTCTGAAAAGGTACAGGTTATTTTTGTAATTTAAAAAAATAGAAGTGTCAGCTCTTCATCACTATTTTGAACATTTAGTCAGCTCACAGCTGATGTGACAGCGGGTGGGTAAAATATCAGCCACTGCGATCAGTAAATGTCATCATATTTGCTGATTTGGTTATCTGAAAGGGTCTGCTGAGCCCATGGCTGCATTCAAATAAGAAATGTGCCATTTAAGATAAAGAACATTCAATTCAGTTTTTTTTATATAGCACCAGTTCAGAACAAGTTGTCTAAAGCCTCTTTATATTTTAAAGTGAAGACCCTACAGCATCAGACAATGCCCTGTGAGCAGCAGTTGGTGACAGTGGGAAGGAAGACCTCGTTTTAAACAGGAAGAGACCTCCGACAGAACCAGGCTCAGGGAGGGGCTGCCAGCTAACATGACAGGCTGGGGGTGAGGGGGAAGAGACGAGACAAAGTGGGAGAGAGAAGACAAAACTTACTGACAAACGGCAGTGATGTAAAAACACACGGGAAGTGAAAAAACAGGAGTGTAGAAGAAATTATCAGTTATTCATAGGAAGTCCCCCAGCAGAGGGTTCAAGGTCACCTGATCCAGCCCTAATTATAACCGTTATCAAAAAGGAGAGTTTTAGCCTAAACTTAAAAGTAGAGAGGGTGTCTCCTGAATCCAAACTGGTCCCACAGGAGAGGGGCCTGCAAGCTGAAAACTCCGCCTCCCATTCTACTCTTAGAAACTCTACGACCCACAAATAAGCCAGCAGTCTGAGAGAGAAGTGCTCTGTTGGGATAATATGATACTATGAGTCTTGAAAGTTCATCACAAGAGCCAAGGTGTGAAGTATTGAGCTGACATGATGGTGGAGTTGGGCAATGTCTCTCAGAGATTTCACCTGTCGGCTCCAGTGATGGGAATTTCATTTCATTTTCATCTTTATTTGTCAGGGACCATTACAAACAAAAACATTCATCTCCTAAGAGAAAAGATGTGTTGTACCAGATTTAGCTGCTAGCTAATTTCCATCTGCAGTCCCACGCCTTTTTTCACACCTCGTTCATGTGACGAATCACATGATCAATAGTGGGTTAACGACCCTCAGGACCACCTCCTATGGAACAACCAGGGGGTTATTGCCTGGGACTCTCCGCCAGTTGTTCTAGAACTAAAGAAGCCTCTTTGATGAGGCAAGACATCTTCACAAACCTAAAGAAGTCCACTTCCCTTCTTTTCAAGCTCTCAAGACTACTGTGACCTGCATGACTAAGAACCCCCACACCCATGATACTGTGAGGTTTTTGGGATTTGACAGGGCCCGATTATTCAAGACTTTGTATGTGTAGGACAGGATTTGCGTGGTCTGATAAAGTTGATAAACACACAGTCTGCCGGCACAAACCCTCATAAACACACACTCAGTGGTGTAATGTTTGTCTCCAGATGTACAGTCAAACAGCTCTTACAACCTGTGGCTAGGCCTGAGCCTTGCCCTGCTGTCGGCCTTCTTGATTGGTGGGAGCGTCATTCTCAAGAAGAAAGCCCTTCTTCGATTGGCCAGCAACGGACACACCAGAGCAGGTAAGCAGAGTCAGGTGTTTCTGATGTTTGATTTATCTAGTTTATTTTGGCTCAGCCCTGCTGCTGTGAAGACTCTTTGGAGGACCACATATGGATTCATCCACCATTGAAAATAGTTCCTAATAAATGCTTTGGTCGAGGAGGGAGGGGCAGTTTTGTCTTTTATCTTGTATTAAAGGCCTATATTATATTTGGAGTATTCATTTCTATTTTGGGTGAGGCCAGTTGACCTTTACCACTACTACAGGAACTTAACCACCTCTAACCTTGAGCCTGTGGCTCTGCTGTTGCTTCCATTATTCTTTACCCTCTTCAATAATGACTTCCTGAAACTGACTTTCCAGGAAGAGATCAGTTTCAGGTACTCTCAGGCTGGATACAGTGCATCAACTCACATATAGCATGACAGACGAGATCATTAGTGTCACTAACGTGTTTGACTCACCACGCTCAGAGAGTTTGTTATTCCCTCATTAGTTACTTGAAGTAGCCTGATGATACTAAATTACCAGTGTTTACTGTTTCATGTCCCAAATCATATCTCAAATTCTGCTCGCCGTCACAGCTTGTTCAGTATGAGAAGCTTCAGATATGCAGAGATCACCAAAGGTTCAGGTTATGGGACATTGAAATTATATAAACTACATGTATAGTAAACCTGCCAATACATTAAATCTCAAATGATGCAACAAAATTAGCACTGAAAATCAAATCAAACAAAAAAAACCACATTAGAAACACATGAAGTCAGAGAAGGTTTTGGGAAGCACTCGGCACATCTTTTTGGAACTAACAGAACATTTTAGAAGAGTTCGTGTTCGTTGGAATAATTACTTATTGTATGGAAAACTGTCGGTTTGGTACAAAATTTTGATGAATTAGTTGTCTTGTTAGAATGTGGCTTTTCGGTCCTTTTCTATGAATTTCAATGTTATCTGTGAAAGAAGTGCTTGCTGATGTTTACGTCTTTGTGCATGTAGACTGTGTGAGAATGAATGAATGCATGGCGGACCCCGGGAACAATAGCTAACTGATGTGAATCCTACTAAAGCAAAAAGCGTGCAGCTGGCTTTAAAGCATGATCTCAATGGAAAATTACAAAACAAACCTAATTCTGCACTCACAGTCCAGCTGTCCCACCCAGTGTGCACTGGTTCATTAATCCACTTGTGTACCTTGAGAAAATGTCTCTCCTGCTTTGTACTCTGCTGTCTAAGATGGGTTTGGTTTGTGCTTTGTTTTAAAGTAGGCTGTTTATCCTTGAATTTGTTCTGTGGCCTGTAAAGGAGGCACGTGTGTAGCTGGTTATGGATTGGCTCTTGCAGGACTGTTCCAAGTGTAAATTTAACAGGTTTCCTGCTGTGTTTGTGGATATACTGATGCCTATCTCCCCAAATGGTCCACAGTTTTCTACAGTTAATCAATAAAATATGTTAAAAGCTGAAAAAAGAAGTAGCTGAATTTTTGGCCTATGCCTGAGGTCCAATAGAGTTGCTCAAGTTGGATAAAGCAGTTTTACAGCTGCAGGCATTTATATATTTATAGAAGGGGAGGAGGACAGCTTGTTGACATTTTTTTTTTATGCTTTACAAATTTACTTTAAGAGTAGCATCCTAGTACTCTCTCTAAATGGGGAAGTAATTTATTCTTAACACAGAGACACGTTTCAGTTTTAAGGTGGACCATTATGTCGGCTGATTGATGTGAAATATGGTGCTCTGTGTGTGTTTTTATAGGTGATGGAGGCCATGGCTACCTGAAGGACTGGCTGTGGTGGGGAGGCCTGTTAACTAGTAAGAGCTTCAGTTCTATCTGAGCTAATTTTCTAATCCACAGCTCTTTTAAGTGTGGCTAGAGTAAAACAACAGGAAGTAGCTGCCATTTTAGGACGTGATCAGTGCCCTCAAGTTGAGTCACTGAGAGATTAATGGACAAACGTGCATGTCTTAAAGGGGATGGCTCTATCAACATGTGAAACTACATGTAAATATTGTACCATTTCTGTCAGTAATCAGATGCTTTTCCTCTGCAGTGGGAGCAGGAGAAGTCTGTAACTTCGCCGCCTACATGTTTGCTCCGGCCACGCTGGTGACTCCGCTGGGCGCTCTGAGTGTCCTCATCAGGTACCTGTAGAGAGAGATTTCTGTTGTGTGTTTGTTGATCAACGTTAGCATGACTTCCCGTGTGCTCTTCAGCGCAGTGCTGTCCTCCTACCTGCTGGGGGAGGTGTTGAACGTGGTGGGGAAGCTCGGCTGTCTGCTGTGTGTGCTGGGAAGTGTCCTGTTGGTTATCCATGCCCCACAAGAACAGGAAGTGACATCACTGCAGGAGATGACCAACAAGCTGCTGGAGCCTGGTGAGAGGGGTCGCTCTGACTGACTTAGAGACAGAAGAGCAAGTTCAGTCACGCTTCAGTTAATCTGGCTTACTTTAAGGAAACTTAAGGAGATTTTAACCCTTTGTACCTGTTTTTTTTTTTTTTAATTCAGTACACTTAACTCCCTCATATCTGTCTTTAACCGATTCATCCTGGAAGGCTGAAAATTAGATCACGATGATGTTGTGATTTATACTTATACTCTCTTATATAGGAGTGAGTCTCACAGTAACACCTGAGCTTCAGGTTTAGTGCAGAACACCATTTTTAAAATTTTATTTTCATAGTTTTAATGACGCAGATTTGCAGATAAAGATGAAATTGAAGCAGATCAAAATTTTCCCACTTAGCATCTGAAGAGAGAAATCACAAATTTCCAGCTTACGAAGGAGAAAATAAAAGGGTCATAACTTCAGGATATGATGCTCTTGGTACCAGAACTGCAATGAAAGATGACTCCAAAGCCCTCATTATATTAAATCTTGTCATTTTTATAATGAGTTAATATCAGTGAGGAGCATAAATCCATGTTTCTGTGTCAGTTGGAGAATCTGGTCAGGTTTTCTTTAGGGATGTGTGTCGCTGTTGTCAGTGCCAGACGTAGTCGTTTAATCTAATTGTTAACATTTTAATCGATACCCAATGGCGGTAAATTGTTGTCACGATGTGAGGTGCCACACAGTTAAGCAGCATTTAAAGTTTGATTCATTACTGTAGAATGTGATTAATGGTTTCAGATGCCGTTGTTTAGATTTTTAGAGTTTTTTAACATTGTCCATTAAATGGTCCTCAAATTTAACTTGATATCTGAGTTTTAGACTAGTTGGTTAGTCTAATTATTTTTCCTTATTAGTTTTCTTGTCTTGTAAGTCCTCTGTCTGTCTCGTGTGTGCAGGTTTTCTGGTGTACATCACGGTGGTGTTGTTGCTGTGTGTGGTGCTCGTGCTGTATTGCTGTCCTCGGTTCGGTCAGTCCAACATCCTTGTCTACATCGGCATCTGCTCGCTGCTTGGAGCGTTCACCGTCTCCTCCGTGAAGGGCCTCGCCATCGCCATCAACTCGGGTGAGTGAGACCATAAATGTCCATGTGAAGAAATACTTAATAGAAAGAGAACCACGCCACAGTACTGCAGAGAATAACATGTTTTGCTCTGTTAAAGTGTTGTTAGAGAGAAAGTTAATGCTCTGATTTTCTGCTTTGTTTCCTTTGAGTCACACAGCTCAGTCTCAGGAACATGTTAACAACATTTTAAAAAACCCAGGTTTCATTTGGCTACCGTTATTCAGAGTCCTTAAAGATAAATGCACAGTATACTGACTCATGCCACACAAACAGGAATGGTTCAAGTTTCCAGATTCTCACATTTTTACTCTGCTTTTGTGTTTTATAGAAAAATATCAGTGTTGAATGTGAGGAATTGAGGTTGATAAGACAAATGTCTCCTGGTGGTGGCATCAGTGATGGTTTGTGAGAATGAAGTTTAGCCATTGTTAAAGTCATACAGATATACAGATATTATTAAACAGACCTGAAAGTGTTTAAATTGGAGTCACATCTGTGGCTCAAACATCTTCTGCCAGGACACAGTTCCATCTGTTTGAGGAAGAGTCACTGAGTTTGGACCAGCAGGAGCAGGTTTAATTTAGGAGGACAGGCTTATTCTACGTAGCTGAAAGACTTAAGGTCTTTAAATGGAATCTAGGTTTAAAAAAATAAATTAATACAAAATTAGGCCAACACAAAATGTTTTTTTCCTCCTCCAAAGGTGCAACATCTTACAGAGGCACAGGCTGCAGGCAGACAGGATATAAAAGTTTTTGTGACTTACTCTGAACCTTTTTAAATTCTTGGATCTGTATTTTTATTTTAAGTTAAAATGTTTAAATAAATAAAAGTGTGATATCTCTGAGCTGTCTTTTTTAAGCCTGCCAGGGTTATTAAACCACCTCTGCTCTCTCTCTTCAGTGTTTTATGATCTTTCTGTCCTTGCTAATCCTCTCACCTGGATCCTGCTGCTCACGCTCATCGTCTCCATAGTAACACAGGTAAGTTTTAATGCTTGGTTCACTCGGCCCTTATCTCTGGTTCTCAGTTGTATTATTTCTTAATGGCCAAACACACACTGATGGATGGCTGGGCCGGAGATGTTTGGGCTTCAGCTTCATCATCTTTGTGTCGTTTGTTTAACTACATGTAGTTCCAGTTTATGGTTTAGGTTAATCCACTTTTACACAAAACAAACCATGTTTCAGAAATGAGAGGAGTCCCATTTACTTGTTGGCTCAAAACACATGAAGTTACAGTGATATCAGCTCACATCAAAGGCAGAATGCAGGATTCTGAGTATTTGCACTAATGAAGGTAGTGAGAAATAAATAACTGTGTCATCTGCATAGAAATGAGATGCAGAAATTCACCAAGGTGACATGAACATTTTGAAAGCCTTGGACAAAAACAACACGACAACACACAAAGACATGAAATGTACATAAAGAGATTCCACCATTAAGAGAAAACAACCCTGAAGTGATGTCAAGCAACTACAAAGACACACAAACTATAATTAACAGGAAATAAACCACAGACAGAGCAGTGACTGTGAGGACCTTTGATCTGCAGGCCAGCAGGCTGTTCTGGTCCAGTCTGACTCACCATGCTCTGCAGAATCTTTCACCTACAGCAAAAGGGTCAAAATAAGGGTCAATATTATACTGCATGCATCAGGCTTTTAATAAGGAGTATTAGGGCCACATTACTCTGAATTAGTCAGTGTTGGAATAAAGTTGTAATACTTCATCCTGAAGGTGTGGAGCTGAGGCCGGAACGCTATCTGGGATGCAGGCATTACTAACAAAAGGTCATAGAGTGTTGGGGCACATGGATTCTATGCTAAGCCGAAGCCATATGCATCTCTATCAAGGACTGTATTAATGATTTTTAGTAACTGTTTTGTGTGCATTTAGGTCAAATTTTGTCTTTGTTCTCAAAAAGAAAAAAAAATCCAAATTTTTTCCCCTTATTATGGCCTTAATACTACTTAGTAGTATGTAATGAAAGTAAAAAGAAAAAGTGTGCCATTTGGAAAGCGGATATAATATAATAATAATAATAATAAGAAGAAGAAAAACATTTTCTGTCCATCATATATTAAAAATAATAATTTTCCAGGTCTACCACCCTTTAGTGTGTTTTCAAGAGCTCACCGAAGTGTATGGAGGGCCAGGGCAAAGAGAAATATGCTTTATGTTGTTTTTCTGCCTCAGGACTTGTGACACTTGCCCGTCATTGTGCCTGTTTCCAGGTGAACTACCTGAACAAGTCTCTGGACATCTTCAACACCCTGCTGGTCTATCCCATCTACTATGTCCTCTTCACCTCCGTGGTTCTGTCTACCTCCATCATCCTCTTCCAGGAGTGGAGGAGCATGTCAGCAGTGGACGTCGTCACAACTCTGGGGTCCTTTGTGGTCATCGTCGTGGGCGTGGCCATGCTGCACCTTTTCAGAGAGCTGCAGGTTGGTGATCCGTCTGCATTAATGTTAAAATTTAGGTAATCTCAGTGACAGATTTTGAACAGCTTTTCAGCGGACGGTCAGACTTTGGTTTGTGATGAAGCACATCGACGAATGCTGAATGGATCCTCCAAGCCTCTGCTCTACTTTGATGATGATGTTATCTCACTTTAGAAATGTAACTCAATAAAATGTGTGCATTAAAAAAAGAATTTCAGTGTTGAGTTTGTCAGTGTCAGAAACCTGGCAAATGTGAATGCGTAAATATGGTATCTACGGCATATGTTTCATGAACTGAAAAATACGTCAGATTAAATGAAATGAGACCAACACATTGTTGAATACCTGTAAAACTAACAAAGGCCCATCAGTCTCAGTCTTAGATTGAGTGTTGCATAGCAAATGTTAGGACGCAAATATTACAAGACATATGACAAGTGTACAAGACATACAACTGCAGCTCAAGTCCACCATTGACCTTTGGCCTAAGGTACTCTGGTACCAGCTCCCCTTATTTTTGGACACAGTGTTATGGACAATCCGTGCCTAACTCAGAAGACCAATTTAAAAAAAACAGCTCTGTTTTAGCTCAGGCAGGCCATTCCTCCCAATTTAGCCCTTCCAGCTTTTTACATCATCACCCACATGAGCATTGAAGTCTCCCAGGAGAACTGCAGAGTCCCCAGGATCACACCCAATGACTCCAAGGAGACTGACTATTCTGAGCTGCTGTTCAGTGCATAGGCACAGACAGCAGTCAGAGCCTTATCCTCCAGGACTTGACTCCACCTGCTGTCACTGCCTGGGGGAAACTCCACAATGGTTTCGCTCAGCTGAAGGATTCTGAGTATCCCCACACCCCTCTCACCATGGGAAACTGTAAAAGTACATCATTGCACCCAGGCCCCTGAATTTGTCTGCCACCCAGTCTATATTGCACTCAGTGCCTGTGCCTGCAGGTGTTGGTCCCACACAGCAGAGGATTCCTGTTATTTAAGGCTGTGACCGGCCAAGTGCCATTAATCTACACCTAGCCACCAGATGTTTGCTGGCAAGCAAACATGTGTGGCTCCAGGAGGGGGGGGGGCTGCTTTCCCACTTCTGAGCGAGGTTTTCCAGGTCCGAATTTTCTGTTTCATTGAGGTTTAAAAGGCTGATGGGGTATTGTCATCACGGACGGTGTAGACTGTGTAGACACCCAACTTTATGAACATGATAACTCGAGAACAGGGCGACGTAGGATTTTCAAATTGGTGCCATAGGTGCATCTACGAGGAGGCTGAGGGGCAGCACTGGTGGCTGTCAGTATTTTTTGAATCTCTCTAGTCCGGCCACTTCCCTGCAACCAAATTTCCTTGTGAGACGTTAGCAGACGTTATTGCACCAGAATCACAGGGACACAACAACACAATAAGGAAGCAGATTATCTCAATCCCCTTGTATCAAAAACCTGATCATAAGAAGAAAAATGTTTACTCCCTGAAATTTAAGTTTTTAGATAACACCTCCAGAAGGCTCCATTCTGGTATAACTCGTGATCACTCGTATGAAACAGGAAGTCCAGAGAGAAATTTTCTGGTGGTGGTTTCATGGTAAACTTTATACCAGGTAAACAGGTTAGTGTGCTCATGTTCAGAGTCGGTAGCATGGCTGTAGACCATCTTTAGGTTTTTTTTGCCTTTAAAAGAGATTGTGGAGGTTATTTAGGACTAAATACTTTGTCTCTTAATGCAGGTAACGATGAAGCAGCTGACCAGTCAGCTTTCTCAGCCAGTGGAGAGGGAGGGGATTAACCAGCAGTTTGCAACCAATGGAAAAGAAGAGGGAGGAGGAGGAAGGCGTAAAAAGGAAGATAAGTACGGGCTGATGGACAACATGGTGATTGAGAGTCTTCCTCCGATGAGAGAAGAGGGACCAAGAGTCTTCATCATCAGCTGAGAGGGACAGGAGGAGGAGGAGGAGGACTGAGACACAGGTCCAGCCCTCGCTCAGACTGTTACTGTAATCATCTGCACTTTAAAAAAGTTTAAAAAGGGGCCTCTAGTCTGACGGCGTTCTAGCTCACACAAAACTCAGTTACCCGAGGAAAGATCCTCAGTTATACTTCGTCATTTCTCAGACGGCTCTCACATATCAAAAATACAAAGTTTACTTTTAGAAAAATATGAAAGAATGTTACTGAAAAGAGAACTGGAACAAAACAAGATGCAAAATTAGCCCATTTCACCTCTCTTTGCTTTAGTGGAGTATCTTTAACTACAAAGAGCCACAAAATAGCCTTAAAGAGACACAAAGCAACCACAGCACAGTGCAAAAAGATGCAAAACAGCAACTGAGTACAAAAACAAGTAGAAATACTGCAGAATGTCTACAAACAAGGTAAAAAAAAAAAAAACAATTGCTTCTTATTAAGTTAATAAGAGTTATAAGTTATTACATATAAGAAACATCATTTGACTGCATTTACAGCCAACTTCCAGTTCTGGAAGCTTGAATATTGCATTAATCCATGAGTTACGACTGATGTCACTTATTCTTTTGCAAACAAATCCAGGAAAAGAGCAAAAGCAGCGATGTGATGAGACACTCCACACTCTGTGCACAGGACACTTGGATCATTTTAATGCTCAGTATTTCAGCTGATGATCAGCTCTGATGGTGTTTAAGTCATGGACATGTGGTGCCATCTGATACCAGGCTCTGAATAAGTGATAACCCTGTGTGTTTTAGGTCTCACACACACACACACAGAGCAGGCTGAAGTGTGAGACGTGAGGGTTGAGGTGTCAGAAGTTTTAAGTCTGGTTTAATTTTTGTGATTCAGTAAAAATATGAAGCTTATTTGTACTCGTCAGGAGTGAAACAGTCACAGAGTCAACAGTTCAGTGTATTTACACAGCAGGAATACTTTAAAACTCGGGCGTGTCTTTATTAGAAATGATTTACCTAAAAGATCAACACACGAGGAGATTCTCAGAATTTAAGCGAGTTGTTCTGTGAGTTATGGTCTCTAGGGTCAATAACTTACAGTCTTCATTCACATTCACATCGTTTTCTAAATGTGATCTAATGTCAGTGCCTGCACGGTGACGTTTGTGCGTTTATTTCTGAGTTTATGTGGAACAAGTTGCTCCTGAACCAAAACTGTTATTGCATGAAATGAATGAAGCTCTCAAAACTCAGAGAAACTTTTTAAGCTCCTTAAAACATTTCACAGCAGAACTTTGCATTATAACCACATAATCCATGTTGTTCATGTCAGCTGTCACTGGTTTTTAATGCTTCTGGTGACCTGTGTGCATAAATCACCACCAGACTTCTTTAAAACCTGGTGTCTCCCCCTCCTGGTAGTGACAGTAATTACACAAACACTGCCCATGTCAGCCTCTGGCACACGCCTCCAGCTGTCAATGTTTTTTTTTTTTTTCCCCTCTTCTCAGACTGTTATTTGTCATCTGAACACTAAGAGCTCTGCCCACATGCTGCCCAAAGCTTCTGTTTCCAAGATCAACCAATCAGAAGAAAGTTGTTTTAAGGGGAGAGGAGCTGAACTGGTGTATAAACTATGAATCAGGCAAAGAGAAAATCTGGTGAAAAACATAGCAAATGAGACATTTCAAGAATAATACTTCCACCTCACATTCTTCGCTTTTTAAAAGATCATTTTTAAACTGGGCTTTAAACACATAACTAAATGTGTCCCACCAGTTTTGTTTTATTTATTTATGAATTACTTTTTATTTTCTGTTGTAGTTATTAGTGAGTGAGAAGGTTTTACTCATTTGTTTAGTTAATGAAAGATTTTCTGGCTGCTCTGGTGGAAAGCAGTGCTGGATGCTGTCAGACTAAAGGCCTCCAGGAATCAAACAGGTCTGTTTTTTTTTTTTCTCCTTTGAAGGAAAAACAAAGTTCTCAGGGACACAGGTGAGTTCCTCTGCTCTCTGCAGAGCCTGAGAATCGGAGCAGAGTGAGACATGTTTTCTGGTTTTAAACCCTCTTTTATGCAGCGATCCTCTCTGCTGACGGCTGAAGTCAGTGAAGCGGACAAACAAAATGTTGATGTGATACATCCCACCATCACTCAGTGTATGCTGACCACTTTAACATGGCGCTCTGTTATTAAATATAAGCCTTGCTTTTTAATTCTCACCTGGTCTGTATCTGTTGCACAGCCATCAGGTAAAAGTTAACAACCTGTGGGAAGGTCAGAGTGAGATCCTCAAAGCTTCATTGACCATCTACAGGTCAGGGGTTAATAACAGGTCCTAGTACGAGGACCTCACTAAGTGGCAAAATTCAATAAAAATAAAATTGCATTTGTTAAAAGATACTTACTGTAAAATAATGTTTAAAATGGGTTAAATCCTTAAAGAAAATTAACTAAAGTTATCAGAATGTGAAGAAACAAAAAGCCCTGACAAACAGTCTCAGTAATGTTGGAGAGATATTAACAGAAGCTGAATTAGGGCCTTATTAATCAATCAGGCTGAAGCTGATAATGAAGATAACGTTTAGTTGACAGATATGAAATTAGCCCAATTTATAATCTTGATTCGATGTGTACTTACTGGCTTTTTCTGAAACTTTGACCTGCAAACACGTTTGTTTTGTCCACATTCTTTGGCCACGTTGTGTATATGAACGTCCTCGTCACCAATCATTCGCACTCTGATTGGTTGTGCATACACTGACTGATGATCCGTAAAGCTTTGCAGTGTGTTTGCTGCTGAAGACGTTTCAGCTTATGAAGCTCAGAAGAACAAAATAGCCAAACTAATGAAACTCTCTGTGTTCTGATGTGAGGACTCTGCTTAAAGGGACATACCGCTGAGGTTTGATTGTTATTTATTGTCTGTTTTCTATAAACACACTTTTCCTGATTGTCATTCCCTCCGTTAATAAAGAACTGTGACTAAGGGATTTGTTTTATTCTTCATGATGTTAGTCACAAACTCAGGATTGGTGCATTCTTGCTGATGTTGGATCAGTGCTTCACATTGTAATGATATGAGTAAGTAAATGATGCAGTTCGTGCTTGGACTCAGTTGACCCACTTTAAAGTATACCTGTCTTTATTGTCCTTTTTGACATGTCTGAGGTCTAACAGGGAACATAATTTAATAAATGAGCATCTGTTGGATTTAGTAAGGTTTGAAACTGGCACCTGAGATCATAAACTCATCAGGTAAGTGTTTAATGAGGTCATAGACTGGTCATTTTCACAGTTCTTTTTGAAGCCAGAGAAGTCGCCCCCTGCTGGCCACTTTTAAACCATTGACTTCTCTCTTCAGACCTGGATGCTACATCTAACCTTTATATAGAGTCTGTGGTCTGGTTGCATGCCATTAAAAATAATATGAGCTACTAACAACATTATGTTAGTATTACTGTCCGCAATGCCAGCTTTAAGTGCAGCACTCTGCCATCCTTGCTCATCCTCTCCAATAACCTGGAAATTGTATAATATTAGACAATATTTAAAATTGAACACTGGGCTGAGTTCTATTCCATCCATCCATATTCTGCCGCTTATCCAGGCTTGGGTCACTGGGGCAGCAGTCTGAGCAGAGAAGCCCAGGCTTCCTTCACCCTGGCCTCCTCTTGCAGCTCATCTGGGGGGACACCGAGTCGTTCCCAAGCCAGCCGAAAGATATCATCTCTCCAGCAAGTCCTGGGTCTGCCCCAGGCTTCCTCCTAGTAGGACATGCCTCACCTAGGAGGCATCCTAGTCAAATTCCCAAACCACCTCAACTGGCTCCTTTTGATGTGGAGGAGCAGCAGCTGTACTCCAAGTCCCTCTCAAATGACTGAGCTCCTCACCCTCTCTCTAAGAGAGAGGCCAGCCACCCTTTGAAGGAAACTCATTTCTGTTGCTTGTATCCGCGACATCATTCTTTCGGTTACTACCCAAAGCTCATGACCACAGGTGAGGGTAGAAATGTAGATTGACCAGTAAAACGAGAACTTGGCTTTTATGCTCAGGTCTCTCTTCACCACAACAGATCGGTAGCCGCCCCAATCCTGTCAATCTCACGCTCAACTCTCCCCTCACTCGCTAACAAGACACCAAGATACCTAAGCTCCTCCACCTGAGGTAGTAACTCATCCCTGACCTGGAGTGGGACCGCCACCCTTTTCTGGCTGAGGACCATGGCCTCAGACTTGGAGGTGCTGATTCTCATACCTGCCGCTTCACACTCGGCTGTGAACCACTGCAGTGCGAGCAGAGGTCACCACATGATGAAGCCAACAGAACCACATCATCCACATAAAGCAAAGATGAAATTCTGAGGCCACCAAAATGGAGACCCTCCGCTGAGTTCTGTTGTACATCATTTTTCCGTTCGGTTCTGAGGACTGCCATTCATCCACAAAATTCATACTAGAAAAAAAACAAACTATGATTCAGTTTTCACTTTATGTCAGACTAAGATTTGGCTGTTTGGTCAAGGTCACAACGATCAGAGTGTCCAACAGCGAGATCTCACTGTTGACATAGTGCCGGCAGATCCATATCCACAATTGATCAAACACAGTTTTATTCCTGATCTCCAGGGAGATACTTGCTACTCGCCCTCTCTCCATTTCTATGACCTGCAGGTCATTGGATTCTGGTTTTATTTACCTTTTACACAGCATGGCAACTTTTTTGGAATTGTGGCTGGATATCCTGGATTTCTTTTTTTCCTCTAAATTAAGTACAATATGTGGCCCAGCTCCATTTCTAAAGGACTTTTCTAAATACATTTTCACTTATGGGTTAAAAACATGTCAGTTTTAGTTTAAGATGACTTATTGGTAAAGAGCTACAACACAAATGGCCCAAGAAGTGAAGGAAAATCTTTCAGACAGTAGTTTAGAGAAGGAGGGGAGTGCTGCATGGACCCGATGGTCTGACAGGTGCATTTCAGTGGGGCGGGTACAAGTGTGTAAAACAAAATCCAGGAGTCCATGCTAGATGTTACACAGTGAAATTATAACCACAGAAGACAACCAGGAGACACTATCTTCACTGTCTTTTAGTTTAGTTCTTTGAGCAAAGTAGGAAAAAAGTCTAAGTCTAAGTCTGTTTAAGTGTCCTCTACAGTTAGACCATCCCACCTGAGTTGTAAACTGCTATCTACAGTATTTAAGTGTCAGTTTGGCCGGCGGTCACTTGCGGATTAAACAGAAAGGCGTGAGGCTGGAACAGAATTCATCCATCAACTTGTGGTCTTTATTATAAGAAGCAAGAGTTAACACACACCAACCCATCCACACCTCTGAAAGTGACTGGCTTCCTTTTATACTCTACCTGCCTCAGGTGAGTATCCGGAATAACCCAAGTCTGGGGGTAGCAAAACCAAATGAGGAACTAAATATCCACATAAACAAACACCAAACCAAAATATAACACACAGAAGACAAATTCCTATAAATAAGTCAATCACATATATGCTCTAATCAATTATATATTAGAAACACCTTAACCTAAATTCCCCTAACCTGGCACATTGGAAGCAACCAGGAAACTGTGAGTACTGCTAACAACACACAAACTCCTGATACTTATACAAAGAATTAAGGTTTACAAAACAAATGATAAATTGTAAACAGTTCTGAATGAGGTACTTTTTTTTTTTAACACAGGTAGGATGGCCAGTCCCCCTCTGTTTCTTCACCTTCCATAAGCTGACATTTAAATAATACTACCCAAAACTCACTAAACCTAATAAAGAATCCTCCAAACCATAACTCTGTGTTCTTTTATCTAGCTTTTTTTTAATACCAATCCTCCATAAACTAATAAAAATATAGGTAAAGGTAATGGAGTCTCTGGTCTCCATTACAAAAAGGTACTATTGTAAATTGTTGCAGTGGAATAGAAATGGAATTAGAGAGACTTGTATTGATGTTCTTTTCTGGTCTTTCTGACCACTCAAAGCACTGCATGTTTATTTAACCAGGTAAGTCATTATGTGCACTCTCTTATTTACACTGGGCCCGGGGGAAAAGGTAAAGCCCCTTGAGGAAATGTGGTAGGAACCAGAAGAAATATCAAGAGTTGAAGACAGCAGTGCATCTAAAAACATCAGCACACCCACAGATAAAATCCTGCCCCCTGGTGGTGACGGTTATGCAGTGGGTTACAAAAAGCACCTTAAATTCAGATTCAGATCCTGATGAAGACTCATTTTTATTTAAGCTTACTAATAAACTCACATCACTTCACCTGAAGACAAAGTGCCTCCATTGTTTTTATAGTTGTACTTGCATCAAATAATATCTGCCAAGCCTCACTTTTTTTTTTTTTTTGAGTCAGTAGTTGTACCTGTATTGTAATACTGCCCTGAATACAGCTGCAGTTTATTCAAGCCAGTCCATAACCTGCTGGGTAAGCATGCCTCCTTCACATTATGTATTCTCCATGTGATCCTGCTCCTGCCCTCCTGTTCTCCAGCGTTCATCTGCTGCTGCTCCCCTCAGCGAGTGGTGAGGGCGCAGCCGGTGTTTTGTCTGTAACCTCAGTGGACCAATTATTCCACACCTCAAACAGTAGGAGAGTCACACAGGAAACCACCCACCTGCAGTCAGTGGGTGCTCCTCACTCGTCCTCGCTGAAGCTGCAGAGGAATTTAAATTGCAAACTAGATGCTCAGCAGGCTGATGGACCAATGTTACCACACTGTTTTCCATTACAAGCCCTGCAGTTTGAATGTTACCCCAGACAGATGTAAACGCTCCCAGATAGTTTGATTTATGATGCCAATAGATTAAAACTCATACATCAATATGTGAGCAGAATTAAATTGACAAAAATGTAATTTCTTTTAAAAGTTAATTTAATTTCTTTTAAATTTTAAAAGAGCTTTGATTTTTTTTTTATTATTATTAAATCAGATCATTTTGTCCAAATAATCACATTTTGAGTTTGTAAAATTTCAGAAAATTTGTGAGAAATATTTTGGTCTATATAATATCCATCCATCCTCTTCTGCTTATCCAATTCAGGGTCGTGGGGGATCTGGAGCCTATCCCAGCTGCCAGGTACACCCTGGACAGGTCGCCAGTCTGTCACAGGGCTAACACAGAGAGACAGACTACCATTCACGCCTATGGACAATTTAGATTCACCATTAACCTAATCCCTATAACTACATGTCTTTGGACTGTGGGAGGAAGCCGGAGTACCTGGAGAGAACCCAGGCAGACACATGGAGAACATGAAGAGTCCACACAGGCCTGACGGTGGAGTCAAACCTAGGATCCTCTTGCTGTGAGGCAACAGTGCTAACCACTGTGCCATCACCTATATAATAATAATAATAATAATAATAATATTACTAATAAATAAAAAAAAATTATAATCAATTATTAAAGGGAACGATTTTGCAAATTGTTTCTGTTAAAAACCAGAAAAGACAAAATGAAATGGTTTGACAAAATAATTAAAAATTTAAATATTTGGGAGTATTTGCCATGATATATATATATATATATATATATATATATATATATATACACATATATATATATATATATACACATATATATATATATACACATATATATATATATATATATACATATATATATGTGTATATATATGTATAAAAATTCCCCACTCGCCCTCCCAGGTGGTCTTCATCCTTCAAGCTTGGGTCCTCTACCAGAGACCTTGGAGCTTGAGGGTTCTACGCAGTATCTTTGCTGTTCCTAGGACTACGCTCTTCTGGACAGAGATCTCGGATGTCATTCCTGGGATCTGCTGGAGCCACTCACCCAGTTTGGGGGTTACTGCTCCGAGTGCTCCGATTACCAAGGGGACCACTGTTGCCTTCACCCTCCACATCTTTTCTAGCTCCTCTCTCAGCCCTTGGTATTTCTCGAGCTTCTCGTGTTCCTTCTTCCTGATGTTGCTGTCACTTGGTATCACTACAGCCTAGAACCTATTGCTACAGCCT
>VUQS01045811.1:10204-26314 GCA_015108495.1 Heterochromis multidens
GTGTAAAGGGGAGGGGGGGGGGGGGAAGCCTGAAGCTCCTGTGTCACAGCTTGCATATCAAACATAAAGAAAGTCCCAAAGCAGTTTCAGAAGCCTGCCATCATTATTACCCAGCAGACACCCAGCTGGTACCACATTTCCCACAGCTCACCAGGACAACAAACTTTTAAGCAAAGCACAGACATTAAACATAACTCGATCAAGAGGTGTGCAGCAATTCAGCTTAGTGCGAATCAGCTTGGTTCAGAAGCACGCTCATTCTGGCCTTCTTTTTGCGGCAGCTTTCAGATAATTTCCATGCTTTCTGACCATCAGAAGACCTTTTTTGGCATGCAGGTAAAAAAGCAGAAAATGCAGCAGGCAGACAGCTGGTGATAAAGGCATGTGTACATGTCAAGCTATTTGAATGTCTAAAGTAGGTTATTTCAGTCACAGCAGAGTGAGCTTTTGCTACAGTATGATGATGACGGTGCTTTTATGAACAGAATAATTAAAGGCTCTATTCATAGATGAAAACAAAATGGACATATTAATGCTGCAAGTGAAGTAGCAAAACATGAAAGCAGATGTGGAGCATGACCCTTTATCTGAAAGACAGATAAAAGGAATTCAGGAGAATGCCGATTACATTCCCATGAAAGGCCATTTGGAGCTATGCACAGTGAAGCAAAAAAGTGCAGCAATTGCTACAGTAAAAAACAAAAAAAGTGCTTCTCTATGGCTGGTGTGAAGAGTGAGGAGAGAGGTGGTCTCTGTCATCTGGTTGATAAACTCAAACATTGAACATCTTGGGAACATTGTGGTAAATCTTTAAGTTCCAAGGAGACTAGATCAAGAACACTTTCAGAGTATTTGTAAAATGTGACAAACTCAGTATCACCTAATGACATCATGTAAGACAACTTTTTGCATCTCCTTTTGCTCCATTAACTCACTCTGTTTACCCAACAGCCCATTACCTGTTTGGACATAAAATCTACCATCTCACTGCTAAACTTTGACAAGAATGTGTGAGGTCTGCTCGTGACCCAAGACACAGCACAGGGTCCAGCCCAACCTAGTTCAAGGTGCCATAGAAACTGGGTTTGTTATGAACACAATACAACTGCAGCTATGGCAACACTCAAAGGTGTGACAAGCAAACCAGGTAGCCCCCGGCTGTCCTCAAAACATGACACGTGCTCTATAAAAGTTAAAAATATACACAGGTCAATGCAAGATATTGAGTGTAAGTACAGAGATTTGTTCATTCAGGACCCAGTGTTTTCTGCAGGTTTGGCTGTTCACTTCAAATTTTGTTTTGAAGGACTGAAAAGAAGAAAGATATGGTGAGACATATGCTAGGAGAACAACACGTATAGTACAAATCTACTGCAAAATGACTGCATAGATGCACAGTAATATTTGGATTGAGAATAATCTACTGAAAGTAAATAAAAGTTCAAACTGAACTTTCCAACACTGAGTATAAAAAAAAGAACAGTTAGTTTACATAACAGGCAAACTAATAAACATTTCTGTTTTTTGTCTACATGCCAAAAACCTTCTTCAATATCTCAAATTTTCATGTTTCCAGGGTGGCATCAATGTCAAGTCAGCAAGGTTTTGGAAGCAACTCAGCAATTATTTTCCTGCGAGGTTGCCATTTGCAGAATTGGATTCAGGACCTCAGCTGCAGCCCCCACTTTTAAATTTCCATCGACCTTACCTGGGCAAGACTTGAAGCCAACCCCTTTGTGAATGGAAGCAGATATCAGCACTCAGTCTGCACAGGCCTCGATCGAGAAAAATACAGTACCTTGCATACCTGCGGGACCAAAATCTTGCCTTGTGAGGAAGATGGCGTGATCGTGGTACTCAGCATGGTCAGGGTCACGGCGCTGCTGCGTGTTGGCCCATCGGCACACCTGCTCCAGGCTGCGAGATGGGTTGCCACGCTCAATCAGGCTTATAGACTGCAGAATGAAGAGGACCAAGAACAAACCTTTATAAGACTCTTAAACAAAATATAAAGGTTAACCCTGCCATTCCCCTAAACAAGGCACCATTCTTTTTCAGGTGAAAGAAGACTCATCACCCATATACCTTTACTTCAGTAGATGTATTCTCATTTGAAAAACTGTCAAAGAAAATAACTCAAATTACATTTTCTGTGCATTTGAGGATAAAAAGGTCTACACAGAAAATAAACTTCATCAACATTCATCAACTTCACTTGAGCCTCTACTCCTGCTCAAGTACTGACTTAAGCAGGAGTAGAGAAGACTGTGACTACAGAACAAGACAGAGAAAAAAGCTCCTGCAACAGGAGTCTACAGTGTATGTGTTTGCTTGAAAAACTAATGGCAACCTTTAGGATTACAGGTATTAGTTTTACTTTTTGCTAAACAAAATTGCCAGCGATTATAGTTTTTAATAGGTTTGTAAATCATAAAGTTCATGTGCCCAGAGGAGATTGTAATGTAATGTATCTTAAAGAGAAAACAACTAAACTCTAAAGCCACTACAGTGAGCTGTTTCATTGGCTCTGTTGTGCAGTGTGAGGCATTTTACTAGTTTGAGCTAGGGTTGTCAAAAAAAAAAATCAATACTCAGAAACTAATTAATACTGAAAAAATTATCAAATTACTTCATTTGCAACAGTAACAATACCAACAGTGCTGTCTTCACCTCCTCCAGTTGGCACACAACTTAACACAGCACTTGCAGACAGGCAGGCACACAACCCGTCTGCTAACTAGCAGCTGAAGTGGTTGAGTTTGCAACACTGAACAACTCTTTATGAGAAATTTTGAGAGATCAGTAAATCTCCCATTTAATAAAAAAATATATTATTATGTGAGCTAGGCAGCATCAGTCCTGTCCATCTGCAACATTGATAGACAATGTTAATTTAACACAATAATTTAACACAAAAACGTTTTACGTTTCTCTTAAAGTCCCAGATTGAAGCTGAGAAAAGTCTACCAGCAACTAGACAGAAATAGTGGTAGCCTACCTCCCCAACTCTATTTGATAAGCAATGAAAGCTGGTGCCATGTCACTAGAAACACAGCAAAAATTTTTTTTTTTTAGTATTTTCCTGGATATCGGTATTGACTTTGAAATTCTGCTATTGTGACATTCCTAGATTGATTTGTCTCCTTTAGGGAAGGGTCACTCCAAATCAAAACAAAGTGATAATTTTTATCCTATGATGAAGCATTTGTATCGTGAGTCACACTGCCCACATCCATGTGGCATAAGGGGTCAATGACTGGTTAGATCATTTTGAAAATATTGTGAATCATATGCTCTGGCTTTTGTGGCCAACTCTCCATTATCATCATGAGAACACCAAATGATGGATTTGGTGTTCCTTCGCTCCAGTGAGGCTGTTCTGACAGCACAAGCTGGCCTAACACATTGCTAAAACACTGTTGTTTTTTTTCTCAGTGTCGCATGGACGCAGATGAAGTCCAGCTAAAAACTTCTTGGGGAAAAAAGGAGTGGAAATGTGTTCTGGTTTGTATTCAGTGCAATAAATGTAAAAAAGATTTAACAGTAAAACTCAGTTGTGGATGAAATACTCTGGAGATTGACAACACTACTACACACACACACAGCGTGTGAGGCCAGGAGAAATGAAGGCACCCAGGAAGAACTGGTCAAACATTCGTCTTTATTTTCCCAGTGGGTGCTGCAAGCAGGGCTGGTGACACATGGAGCATGTTGGAGCTCATCTAATTGGTGCTGCGTAAACAGCATCTCTCTGCTTTGGTAAACAGACAGAAACCAAATAAAAATGCCCAGTCTCCAAGCAGCATCAGTCAGATATGTAGATAAAATGACACTTGTGGACAGATGGATATGTGCGTAAAGCAAATGACTCACTAGTATCTGCCCCCATGCGTATAATATATAGTATGTCGTACCTCATTATAATGTTTTTGGCTGATAACAAGCAAATATGCCAAAGCTGACATTAAGTGGCAAGAGGTGAACACAAACACAAACACAAACTGATATACAATTCTATAAACTGAAAATACAGGAGATGATTTGACCAGCAAATTACCATGCAGCTGTATTTGTTTGCTTTTTTCTTATTTCTTCTACTTCCACATTACTCTCACTCTCTACATTGCGACGAGTAACGATAAATAAAAAAGTCTGTTTATAGTTCTTATGTTACATGGGTATTTACAACACGATACAATCTACTTCTAAATCGTTTATTACATTAAAGAAAGCCAGGTGTGACTGAGCTATTGTACAATATTCATTTGGTCTTGTTTTCATCAATCACATTTATGTATTATGTACTACTTTTGCATATTATATATTTATTAAATATGTATGCTATCTACTGGCACTGGGCTTTAATATGTTTTAGCATCAGCTTTAATGTTTTGGCAGGTCTTTTATACAGTTAGCTTTCCTTGTAATCAAGCAATAAGTTGAGTACTGCCTAGAAGAAATAAAAAATAATCTCTTTTGCCCAGACAGCTGAGATCAATTAAATGCTAATATTAGACTTTGACTATTTTCTTACACTTGTTAAATTCAGCAACAGACTTCCTTTCATCTCAGTCTGACCCCAATTTATGATCTGATATTCTCTGTCTCTTTTTCTTACTCTACGTATTTATTGCCTAAAATAATCAGTGGAAAAAACAACAAAAAAGCAACCGTTAGCTCCAAAACAAAACTTGTCTATTTTATAAATGAGAATGTATATTAGAAAATTGTATCAGTGATCAAATTCAAGTCTCAACTCTCCTTTTATCTCCTGCTTTTCTTGGGATTCTCCTGTCATTCAAATACTAGAAAAGACTGTCTTACACTGATTTATTCTTATGCTCCTTATCTCTCCTGAAGGGAGGTTGAGGAGAAACAGGTCAGATTTAAGAACCTCTAACTAAAGAAAAAATATTGTGAGAAAACTTTCCTCTTGTGACCACATGAAGCATAATCAAATCACCTTCTGCTAAAGACTCCTAAACACCAAGGGGATGTAATGAAGTAGTGAAGATGTGAACTCTTCCTGTTTATGTTAGTTTCATAATTTAACTTCACTTAAATTATGTGCTCAATCAGAATTATTACAACAAATTTTAGTTGTGGCTCTAGGGTACGTACCGTGAGGGATTTGTGGTCACTCTAAAGAAATCAGTGAGCAAATTAACAGGTACTAGAAAATAGAAGGGCACTCAGAGAGCATACTTCCACCATTGCCTGTGCCCTGTTTAGCAGTTTTAAAGAAAATAATTTGGACCTGCACTGAAATTTAATAGGTTCTTCTTTTCCCCATGCTTCATCTATCCACTAAGTTTTATCAAATTTGGCCTGGTAGTTTCAGGCACATCAACTAAAATAGATAAAGAGAAATTGTTATATGCTGTAGCTCTCGACATGGTTGAAATATCAGCTTATTCAGAGCAATCAGGTCATATGGTACCTAACAAATCCTTTCTTTTAAACTGCAACATAAAGGCACTGGCTTTGGGGAAGGATGCATTTCCTTAGTGCCATTGTAGTTTTAACCATTTTATTGTTAGAATATGCTATGCTAAATTCCTTTGTTTGTTTGTTTGTGGGGTTTTTTGTAGTCTGCACAAAAAATTCAAAATCGGTGTGAAATAAGGACGCAGTGCTACATGTAGTGGTGTTTTCTTTTATCCAAATGTCCTGTTGCCAAAGCAATGTATTAATAGCCAAGAACATCTCTTTTTCCAAGAAGAAACCAAGCTACAAAGGAGGAAACTCAGCTTCTCATATAATGTTAACGTTAGCTTCTTACTTTGCTGCCTGTACTGTAAACACACCACCTGACTCAGCCTTAAATTAATTGTTTGACATTTTCCAATTTCAGTGGATTAACTTCTCTAAGCACCCACACCTCTAGCTCCTAGTTTTGCGAAAGGTGGAGTGCTACTGAATACTGCTTCAGGCCACAGCAATACTTGAGCCTTCATTCAGTAAAACAACATCTTTTTCCACTGAAAGTCGTAAAAAGGTTTGCTGCTATTCTGCCACTTTCTCATGAGTCATAGAGGATAATTCAGCCCTTTTTGTTTTTACTCCATATAGAATTGAAGACACTTAAAAATGTTGCTTCCGGTAGGCAGTATTACAAAGGCAATCACAGGTGTATTCACAGACAATGCAGACAATGAGAATATTCCTTTTAAACCAGCCCTGCGTTAAATATCATCACCTCAAAAGCTTGCTTGAAATCCATTTGCATGTTCACAAATTGTGTGACTTAGCTCACCTGCCGGTACCCCACCATTATCATGCGGACAAGGACAATGTTGATGTTCGTTCCCAAAGATTCATCATGGTAGATTTCATCAACCTGAAAGGGAATTAACAGCATGTGTCAGTGTTCTGAATGACAAAAGGTACAGAGTGCTTTTGATGAAAGTGGCTTGTGATATTCAGTTGGATACCCAAAGGCCAATAATACAATCACGTACATGGTGGTTTTTAAGCCAGAACTCTAATACGAACGCACACTGCTGCCAGAGTCTGTGGGAAGAAAATTACACAAATTCCACTCAAGTCCAAAAGAAAGAACAAAATTAGTGTGGAAAGGACCTTCAATGGATGATTACAGAACGACAGCACAGAATTTTTGGGGGGGTTGCCCTCTAGCTTCAGGAGTTTCCAAGGAAAATTTAATTGCCATGTATTACTAATTACTTATTTATGGCTGCTCTAACTGTGCAAAACAGAGTCCTCAACTGTCAAACAAAGCAGTGAAGTGACATTATTTAAATATATAAAGTGTGCTAATGTTTATGTCACTGATTACTTTGTGATGCTTTACTCTGAGGGTAATTAAAGCCAGGTAAACAATATGACTTTGATAGACAGAGCTTTCACAACTGCTGCTGCTGCTTTCTGCGCTGCTAAGGAAACATTTAGGAGAAGACTAAAGTTTGTAGTCATTTGTGCTGCTAGGAGATACTAAAGTTTAATCAGTAAAACAATATTAACTTTTACCTCTCCCTCATCCTGCTTTATCTAAAATCTTATGAACCAAGAAACAAACATTCATTTTAAACCACTGAACTGCACTAAAACTCTTGATCAAACTGATTCTCCCATTTTATGTCTGAGGTGCAGGGCCCAGCAGCGAGTCCTCAAACCATTTTTAATCTCTTACGACAAACTTGGAATCATGACGAAATATGTTATTAAGACTGGCAACTATTCAGTGAAACTAGTGCTGTTATGCAATGGCAAAGCAGCCTGACCCAGAAATATGTGGACTGCTATTTGGCTTTATAAGAATGCTGTGGTATGTAGATGCATAACCCAGGAGCAAGCTAGGATCCCATTCAAACCCAAGCCCAATTTCCACTCGAGTGTGTTTTATTTTCATCAAATGGTCGCTACATGTCGGCACTCATTTCGAGCCTCATAAAGTCAATCATCTGCTTCGCTTTGTGGTTGATAAATGAAGTTCAGAGGAAAACAAGGGGTGGATATTTATTTTTCCATACATCTTTCATTTAGGTTTTGGATTGCAATAAAAAATAAGGACTTCGGCTTCAGATTTCTCCATGTGACTTCAGGGAAAATCGCTCTAAAACTGGAATTTTAAAGCATGTGGTTTGACACCGCCTGAGACAGACTCATATTAAATTTAATTTTTTATGTTACAGGCTTGCAAAACAGCTTAGCCTCCCTCACCTAAGTTTTTACTGAGAATGAGCACTCTCATCATGTCAGCTAAGACACTCCCACAACTTTAAACCAGGGGGGAATTCAGTAACAATCACTAATATAAGTAACAATATTCTAAATTGCTACCTCACAAAACCATTGAATATTGGTATCGCAGCATATATTTTGGCCTCCTTCTCAAAGTAGGCTCTCTGCTTTGGGAGGTAGATGTGCAGTTTACTGTAATCCTGAAGCAAACCTTTTTCTTCCAAGTACTGATATTGAATGTTTCTTCTGCAAGCACAATATGGAGCCTTTCTTTCATGTGTGACTTCTCTGAGAAGGTTTGTGAGATTATTTAAAAAACTTTATTGAAAAGATAAAAAGCATCAGCTCCCTGTCTCCCCACATGACTTAGTTGAACTTCTGTTTCACTCATCTGTCTGTAACCATCCTGCCACTGCTCTTTAAATAGTTTTCAGAGCAATTACCAATTTATATCCTTTTGATGTTGTTGAGTCCCTCTTTGTTTAGTCCATGACAGGTCTACACCCAGTCTAGCTTTATTAATCAACAACAGGCAGTTACAAAGCAAATATTCACAAACAGTGAACAATATCTGACAAATTCTCATTTGTTTTTCTGTCAACAGTCCCGTGCTTTAACTGCCTTACTGCTAGTCACTAATAATAATCTGATGAGTGCAGTATGTGGTTGTCACACAACTATAATATCGCTGAGTCTAAGTATAGCCCCTGATGGTGCCATTTGTTCTTGAGAATCGAGGCACTGTGTGGGCACAAATGAGACAATTTTCTCTTTTGTTTTTAGAAATGGTTTGTTTAAAGTGTCAACTGGCAATTCAAAGTTCAACATGATCTCCAACAGTCAGCACAGCTAGACTGATGATATCAAGCTAGAAGACTTAACAATATGCACCTTCCTTTAAATAAAGACAGAATGCCTTAAAACTTGGTCAGGTTTTTTTCTTGGGCAAACAAGTTACTTTTGGTTCATGTGGTCTAATTTTAATCAGCATATTAAATGAATTGTTCTTAACAAGGGAAAACTGGTAGCCTATAGACCAGGGTTGTCAAACATAAGACTCGACTCCAATCCAGCCCACTAGAAAGCTTTGGAAAATGTGAACTGTATTTTCATAAGTTTTATAGCTTTTCCTAATGATAAAGACCTCCACAATGACCATTCATACTACACCAATGGATTAATAGATAAACAATTAAATGACAGAAAAACTCCCGTTTTTTTTTCACTACTATAGAAATTTCAGATGTTCTGTCAATTAACAAAAACGTTCTGTTTTATAATTACAGGACAGTGTGGGCAATGAGCTACCTGAACTTTTTCTGTAATTTTACACATTTAATTCTTACAATTTAAGCCTAAAGAGTTGTCTTTAAAAAAAGTAGTGCGGTAGCGGTGAAATGCATAGGAGGAATCAAAGTACTGAACAGACCAATCACAATAGCTGCGGACTGCGTTCACACAACGTGTAGTTACATTTCTAGGGAGGTGCACGTCAGAGAACGCCATAGGTTACGTCATACGGTTTCAGAGGGGTTTGCAGTTACGACATAGCTATGGCGTAGAAATCCTGCTGAAGCATAAATCCCCAGTAAGATCAAAGTGGGCTGTATGTGTCCCACAATGTAAAATGAGTTTGGCATCCCTGATATAGAGCAACTAAATTAAAGAACATCTAATTTGTTTAAAGAGTACGATAACCCAAATATAAAATACTCCAAAAGCTGAAAGTATTTCTTGGCTTTGTCAGTGACTTACTCTGAGCCCTGTTTATGTTCCATGTTTCACTGTATCTCCCCATCCACCCACCAGATGTCCTCAGATTTCCATTCTCTTTGGAGTTACTTGTCTGCCACACCCACCTCACCTGTCCCCAATTCCTAATCATCTACCCACTAATATACACCTCTGATGTAGTCCAATAGTCCAAATAAATTACCTCCTAACTCCTTTTCCTAATCACTATTCCTTGACTTCGATGAAAAATGTAATGAGTCCAGGAAAGGTGTCCAGGAAAGGTGAAAGAGAATTTATAAAGAAATGTGGTACACAGAGAATCCGCTTACCCTAGGCTCCTTAATAATGTGACAGCACATTATTGATGTGGTTCTGCTGTGTTGAAACTACAATGTCACAAAGATGGACAAGATAGCTTGCCTAACATGTTTTCATTGGGTTGTTTAATGCAAGTCATACAAAAGAGAACCCTTGTGAAAAATACCACCTCATTACCAAGGCTGTAATTTAAATTAGATAGAAATATAGCCTATACAGTAACACAGGCAGCAAAAGTACACACATTTGTCAGATTAGTAGAAATAAAGATGCTTGTGTTAAAAAATGTTCTGGTAAAAGTTGAAGTACTGATTCACCTTCTTTATTCAAGTAAAAGTGAAAAAATGTAGGTTCTGAAATGTACTTAAAGTATAAAAGTAAAAAGTAGCTCTTTAGAAGACATTTCTATCAGCTTTTTTTTTTTTTGCCAAGCTAACTGGACCTCATGTCATATTACTATCATAATAAAATAGTATTAATACAAGGAAATACCAACTTTATTTAAATTTTAATTCAAATTTAATGATCATCTTGAACATCTGTTATGTAGAATGCAGGGAAAAACAAAGGGAATTTAAAAAAGATATATCTCTATTTGCTGTTGCCTACATAGCAGATGGGTAACTTCACACCTCAACAGCAAAATGAGTACAGTCAGGAGCTAAAGATCCGGTATGGTGGTGCAACATGAGGAAAAGAATCATTTAGAAATAAGTCCCATTTATTTCTTTTGTGAGTACAAGTGGCTTTTGTGAATAGGCTAAGATCAGCTGACCTGTGCTGCTGCTCTTGGATTTAGCCAACTGAATTCAACAAGATATAAGTAGATGTTACAAAATCTGTCATGGCTGATTTCCAACCCCTAGTGTGAATCTAATCCACATCATCAGCTTAAATTTAATTTGATGTCTGCTCCTCTTGATGTAACCTAACATTGACCATGAACACCACAGCCGCTCTGCATCAGTCCAACATAGTGCACCACTGTAAACTTCACCACAGTACTTTAAACAAACCAGTGTCACCTACGCTAAACTGCCTAGTACGTGCAACCTTTGAATAACAGAAAGTTAGTATTCTTCAATTTGTGTTAAAATGTAGGAAGTAAAAGTAAAAAGTTGTCAGAAACACTCAAGTAAAGTACAGATACATGAAAATTCTACTTAAGTACAGAAAATTCAGAAAATTCTACTTAAGTAAAAGTACACTGTACAAAGTACAAAGTGTACTTCACTACTTCCCTCTGGAAATGACTAATGCAAACTGAATTAATTGAGAGAGATTTATATATAAATTTCTAAATATGAAGTTGTTGCTTTGTTCACATAAGACAACTTCATGAGAAGCAGATTTTATCACAGCAGCATAATGTTCATAGTTCAGCTGTGGATTTAACAGCCTGTCATTGAAGGTTCAAAACATATCAACAAGTTATGGCATGAATAGTGCGTCACAGTGAATTATGGGGTGGCATTATTTGCTTTCCTTTTACAAAGGATGGGCCAGTTTATCATAAAGGAGGTAATAAAGGAAGCACTGAGGCACCTTTCCTTTGTATTACTTCACTGAGTCTGGAACCGATCCATCAATCTAGTTTTTTAGCTTATCCAGTTCAGGGTCATGGGGAGTCTGGAGCTATCCCAGCTGACACAGGGCAAGAGGTTGGGACAGGGTGCCAGTCTATCACAGGGCTTACACATAGAGACAAAGACTCACATTCACACCTACAACCAATTTAGAATCACCAGTTAATATAATATGCATGTCTTTGGATTATGAGAGAAGTACCCAGAAAAAAACTCATGCAGTCACACGGAGAACATGCAAACTTCACACAGAAAGGTCCCAGAACCTTCTTGCTGTTTTTATCCTTTCAATAAATGGTTCAGTCTGCATTTGACTGGGGCCTTGCTCCATGGTGGACTTCCACAACATGACACAAGGATCTAAAAAAGGCTTAGTGCATTGTTATACATCATACTATAAAATATAGAGTAATACAATCCAAAATGTATTTAAGTTACTGTAAGCTGGCCTTAAGTATTTAACTTAAGCTATTTTTTTATGTTATCCCAAGCTAACAACAAACTGTAGCTTCAAATTTTCAACGACAAAATGGATTTCCGGGAAGGTCTTTTTATTCTAAGTGCCATATTTGAAGCTTCACCTTGACCACCACAACTCATTTAATTTGTTTGCTGGAAAAAGCACATTCTGCATGAGCCTTTGGTAGAAGTATAAGGATGATCTTTTCTTCTACATTTGGCCTCTACTCCCTACAAGTGAATTTCAGCTTTTTCCATTTCCCACATCAACATACGTCTTATCATTTCATTCAGTTTGTTTCTGGATGTGTTTCTTTAAATATGCCTGAAACTGTGCAATCAGTATAGTAGCTAAAACAAATTAAAACCCTAGTTTTTAAAGATATGCTCGAAATAAAGGCTACTAACAAATCTTGATGCATTAAATAATCCACAGTGCTGGGCAAGAAAAAAAATAACTGATCATGCTTTTATTGGTAGTGTAATCTCACTTTGGGGGTATAGCTCAGTGGTAGAGCATTTGACTGCAGATCAAAAGGTCTCTGGTTCAATTCCAGATACTCCCTGTGGTAGCTCAACACCAGAATGTTAGATAAAATCAATTGGATGAATGAGATTTGTAGTAGAAAGTGCTTTAAAATCTTAGTCAGAGTAGAGAAGGGCTACAGTACGTAATTGCAGCTCTTTTGCCATTTTACTAATAACTCCTCAGCCTATTCCTGCCTGCTAATGTCATACAGCACTAATCTAGAAAAGGTCATCAATGACTGGTCTCTACTGGACACTGAAGCTTACAAAGTGAGTTCACCCGAGGTGAAATCCAATGATTTAATTGATGTAACAGCAGATCCGCTGTTGTGAAAATAACCCTCTAAAAAAGAACAGTATATGAGCATAGACAGCTGCAAGGACCAGCTACCCATATGGCCAACATGATGCACAGGAAACATAGTAACTAATTAGATGGTACAGACCTGGTAAAAGCTTTCATTGTCAAAGCATCAGCTTTTTTTTTTTCTTTAGTTTCATGCCACAAAGTCTGTCTTTTTTTTATCATTTATGGAGAATTTTAGAGTGTCTTCATTACCATCAACATTGATGTTCCTCGTGATCTTCATACTACAGGCATAGTGTGTTCTCTTGTGTCTGCTCGTAAAACACAGAACTTTCCACTTTTCCACTATTGCAAACAGAACAACAGAGCGCCACTCCTTTGCTAAAAAAAACCCAACAAGTATGTGTCAGTAAGCTTTGACCAGGTAAAAATTATGACCACGCACAACAAAGGTTCTGTCACCAAATAAAGGATATCCTGGCTGAAGTCCAAATTTGTTCAGGGACACAGGGTTACACCCAAGAATTTAAGCAAATATCCCATTCACAGAAGCACATTCAGGTCAGTAAACGCAATAAAGAACCCCTGAATGACCCCAAATTCTCTTGGATTCATTACAACAGAAATCCTTTGACTGATCTATACTGACCTATATACTGTACTACATATGTGTTTATAGTAGATCAAAATGAGTATTAATTAAAGTATTGGCATAAAGTTATGACATTTGTAAACACTAAAGATGCTTTTTTTTGCAATCTCAGATCTATGCAAAAGCTTTGTTCTGCCACGAGGATAATTGCAAAGCCATGAGGAGCACACAGAGGACTGAAGGACTCTTGTGGCCAAAAATGAGAGTAGCAGCTGTTGGTTAAATGCGCTAGGTGTCCCTGGCTTGTGTACGGCATCACATCAACATGGACAAAACCTGGTCCATGGTTAAACAACACTGCCATTGTGTAGCAGGCACCTCAGCAGTCAACCTTGGCTTTGTGCAGACAGGATGTCCAGTAATCAATCCCTCAGGGAGAGTTTCTCCAGGTGGTACTACACGCTCTGCAGCCATGGACCAGGGATTCAGAGGGATTTTAGTGAGCTCTTTCAGACACAGCAAGCCTGTGGCTTACCAGTGGAACCAAAGAGTTTTGACCCTCGTTTGTTTAAACTGCCGTTTTCTTTCTCCAAGTTGCACATTTCTCTCACCAAATTTTACTCAGTGGGAGGTGGAGTATATGGATACTACATTTAAGAACTTGACTTGATTTCAATTTAAAGCTCAGTCAAATGTAGCTTTAAGGACTTCCTGCCTGTGATGTGAAATACCCTTAAGTGCTAATCAGAGAGTACTAGACACCAAGGACTGATAATTACAGAGAGCGCATTCGCAGCTACTTCCCAGTATAATTAGCCAAGGTCATTAAAAGTCAAACATTTCTTTCTGAAGAAGACATTTGGGAACAGAATGTGAATATAAAATCCTAATTAAATAAACACATCATTCCATGTAAGCAGAGCTTGGCAGTGTGAATGGACTTCTGGCGCTCGTTTCCATGACTGCCCTGAACAGCTCCCAGTCAACTTTCTAATTGGTCTAGCGCAGCTAATCAGACCACCATGCAGGGTCCGAATGGTAACTGTTACAGAGTGAAACCAGCACCCTGTGAAAATCTGACTTGGGGGATTTGGGCCCAGTAAGTAGATTATGGTGGTAGGAGCTGGTGGAACCCATAATGAATGAGCTGAGTTTCTTTCCCCCCTCTCTTATTGGTAATCCATCAACAGCAAGAGAGTGGGGGTCATGGGGGAAAGTGTGGCGAGTTCTGATATCAAAGAGGAGGGAAAAAGGGGAAAAAGTATCTCCACAAAGAGATAAGATAAAAAAAATCACAAACTCAGCATCATTTAATCTCAAGAAATTTGATAATTATCTTTTCAGGGCTTTAACAACTATTTGTCCTTATTTGGCTATTTTGCATTCATAAAAATTGGTTTAGCAGTCATTTTTGAACAAAAATGTCAAATAACTTATTTTAAGGTTCTTGGTTGTTGTTCTGGTTGATATTGTCTGCTAAGTGATTGCACTGGACCTAGCCAACAACAGTATCCTTACAGATTAATTACAAATGACCCAACACATAGACAGCTTGTTCCCCAGCATAAGCCAAGAAGTTGAGCTTAATCGCAGTCCTGGTATATCAGCTCAGAACATCTGTTGCTGCTGCCCCTGAAAGCTGATTTGCAGCCTACCTCCACCCCAGTTCTTCCTTTTCATGATTTGTCTGATTTAATCAATGTCTTTGCCTGTCATCATTCTTGCCTTCTTTGTTCTGTATATTTGGGATCTTGCTGCTGCTCACCCCATGCTAGGTTTTCCATGCATCCACATGGTTCCCAAACATCTGTACCACCAAATGCGAATGACTGCAGATTGAAATAACAATCTGCCACATTTTTGACTTCAGTGGTCTGACTGTACTGTATTGTGTTTCTAATTTTTATAACTGGTTTCCTAAATTTTTGTAACTTTTGTTTTCATTGCAATTTTAAACCTTGAAGTCTGAAACTAACCTCTACTTTTCACTATTTATGGATACATTATGGAATTCTTAGACCAAATAATATGCATATTAGTCACTGTTGCAAGCCTAAAAATTCTTTCTGTTGAGACTGAAATTAAGCAACAGTTGGAGAGAATCTAATAAGTTAATTGTGCAAGAAGAGACTTACTATATTCATGAGCGTGAGAACGTAATTCTGGACATGTTCTTTGCCATGGAAGCGGACCACAGAGTCATCAACAGCCAGCAGCACTTCGATGTTGTAGTCATCTTTCTTTGCATGTCTCCTCTTGCGCTCAGACTCAGAAAGTTTATGTTCGACAAGATCCAGAGCTGCGGGGAGGTCTGCGATTCCAATGTCTGCCACTGCAAAATATGACCAGGATGACCAGTCAATGAAAGCCAGTAAACAGACTGTGTCAAAGTGACATAAAACAAATGTGTGTTTTGACTCTAAGGATGGGCAGCTAACATGCTTAAGTGCAATATTAGAATGAATATAAGCTAAGTTACACCAAATAATAAAAGCTCCTTTAGCAGTTTTCTGCATGTGTGATATATATACGAATACGAATACGAATACGAATACGAATACGAATAACTTTATTGATCCCAGAGGGAAATTCATTTGTCTGACAGCTCATCTGCTATTTATGTGAGAATTGTAAAGCCTGATGGCTGTGGGTGCGAATGATTTTCTGTATCTCTCCGTTTTACAACGGAGAGAGAGGAGTCTTCCAGTACTGATGGTTTTTTGTTCCATAAAGATGTTATAAAGTGGGTGATCAGAGTTGTTCAGGATGGCTTCTAACATCTTTAGTGTGCATCTTTCCACCACCTCCCCCAGCGTGTCCAGTCTGGCTCCAATCACAGAGCCAGCTTTCCTCACTAGTTTGTCCAGTCTCCTTGCATCCTT
>VUQS01045813.1:0-17195 GCA_015108495.1 Heterochromis multidens
CTCACGTGTTAACCTCTTCGACATGTCAATGGCTGTGAACAAAGAGCAACTTGTAAATAACTCATGAAAGAATAAAGTTACGTTGAAACCAAGCACACCATTGTTTTTCTTGTGACATTACCAATAAGTTTGATGTGTCACATGGCCCTCTTCCTATTGAAAAAACAAAAGTTGTATCCAAGATGGCCGACTTCTAAATGGCCACCATGGTCACCACCCATCTTGGGGAGTTTGCCCCCTCACATATACTAATGTGCCACAAACAGGACTTTAATATCACCAACCATTCCCATGTTATTACAGTGTATCCATATAAATGGCCCACCCTGTATATTGACGTGATAGTATCACACAGTTGCTGGCTGCACATGCATGATGTGAGTCTCCTGTTCCCCCTCATCACAAAGGTTGTATTTTGGATTGAGACCCGGTGACTGTGGAGGCCATTTGAGTACAGTGAACTCATTGTTATGTTCAAGAAACCAGTTTGAGATTATTTGAGCTTTGTAACATAAAAGTTACAAATAAAAAATAAAAGTTATACTGTGGTCATAAAGGTATGGACATGGTCAGCAACAATACTCACATAGGCTGTGGGATTTAAACAATGCTCAGTTGTTACTAAGGGGACCAAAGTATGCAAAGTACATATCCCCCACACCATTACACTACTGCCAGTCTGAACCATTGATACAAGGCAGGATCAATCCATGTTTTCATGTTGTTTATGCTAAATTCTGACCCTACCATCTGAATGTCACAGCAGAAATTAAGACTCATCAGACAAGGCAACGTTTTCCCAATCTTCCATTGTCTAATTTTGGTGAGCTCATGTAAATTGCCCCTCATTTTACTCCTTGATTTATACAGGTTAAGACAATGTCCTGTGAAAATAAAGTGTCATGTTACAAATGTAATTTCAGAAGGTATAGTATAGCGGATTAACCACTCTTGGTTATGCTTCCAAGAGAGGTCTATAAATGATGTCTATAACTGAGGTCTTACCTCACACAAAGTCTAAAGCCATTTCATCCTTTTTAATAATTCATATGTTATCTTTTCCTGTCTGCAAGGTGATAATGGAGAAGTGACACTGAGAGTGATCAGTGGTGATGAAGAGGAAGTGTTTGTCACAGATTCAACTGATAGCTTATGCCTTACCAAATCCTTGGACAGGGAGAGACAGTCTTCCTACAATCTGACTGTGATGGCCAATGATTGTGCCCTGCCTGCGTCTTTACAATTCACCAGCACAGTACATGTTATTGTGATAATTGAAGATGTCAACGACAATGCTCCAATGTTTGTGTCAGCCAAAAGTGTTAGTATACCAGAGGACACTGCACTGCATTCTGTTGTAATGACTGCTCATGCTGAGGATGAAGATGCCGGATCCAATGGGAGGGTTTTGTATTATTTAAACACTTCTGGTGGGATATTCAGCATTGATAACAGAAGTGGAAAGATATACCTGGAGGAGTTATTAGACAGAGAAGAAGTAGATACCCTGACTGTTACTATAATAGCTACTGATGAAGGCTCACCCCTGATGGCAACCACTATGAATCTCACAGTGCATGTTGAGGATGTGAATGATCATGACCCTGAGTTTTCACAAAGCAGCTATAGCCTGACGGTCAGAGAGGATATCCCCAGGGGAACGAGCCTGTTGCAGGTTCAGGCTCATGATCGAGACATTGGGCCAAATGGACAAGTGCGGTATATGTTGGCCCAGGCTGGTCCATTTGTGGTAGATACAGTTCGGGGAGTTGTCACAATCATGGATGAACTAGACAGAGAGTGGGACTCAAACTACACGTTAATCATAACTGCTGTAGATCAGGGGAGCACACCCAGATCTGCTACTGCTGCTATCCATATCACAGTGGTGGATGTCAATGACTTTGCACCCCAGTTTATTCCAGGAACACTGACCATACAAGTGAAGGAGAATGAGGAAGATCCAACTCAGCTAACACATCAGGTGCAGTAAAACTTGACTAAAAAAACAACAGAATGTTAATGTTTTTAATGTCTTGTTGATTGTTTACTTTTTTTTGGTTATTTAGATTTTATTTTTATTTTTTGCCAGGTTTCAGCTTTGGATGAAGATTTAGGAATCAACAGTCAGCTCACCTATTTTATAGAGAAAGGAAATGGAGATGGTTTGTTCTCTATCACTCACAGTGGCACATTTCATATTTTGCATAGCCTAGACAAAGAGAAGGAATCTCTATATATAGTCACCATCACTGCTGTTGATTCAGGTAACTTATATCCAGATAAAACTGCAAGAGTCTTAATTCGATATGGAAATAATATTCAACTTTTTCAAACACTCACTTCAAACTGTTTGGTAATTAATGCCACTGTGTCATTTGAAGGACTGCCACCACTAACAGGTACTCTGACTGTGCATGTCATAGTTGATGATGTCAATGATAATCACCCAGAGTTTACTGAGGAAGTCTACAACACCATAGTGCCTGAGGACAGTCCTATTGGCACTGTGTTTGCAGTGATAATTGCTTCTGATGTTGACGAGGGTGTCAGTGGGGATATAAGGTAAATGTCATAATAAAATGTTACTTAAAACTGAAAGTAATTTTGAGAGTTACTTTGGGGAAAACTGCTTTTATAGATTTTATAGTCTTCTAAATTTGCTGACAGTGTTATGTTAGAGTAACTTTCAGGGTTCTGTACAGTACACTATGTTTATTTCTATTTTGTTCCAATACACTGATAAAGGTTTATTTGTTTTATTTAGCTATTCTATGGAAAACCTCAATGTACCTTTTGCCGTTGATGAAACATCTGGAGAACTATTTACAACAAACATCCTGGACAGGGAAACAGTGGCCATTTACAGACTGGTAGTGACTGCGAGTGATAAGCATCCTATTCAGCCTCTGTCCAGCTCTGTGCCTGTTACTGTACTTATTGGAGATATTAATGACCACTGGCCCCAGTTTATGAACAGCCCTTATGTGGCCTATGTGCCAGCCAAGTTAGCTCCAGGTGAGAGATTACCTTTCTACTTGACACCTATATGTTTCATTCTGGGTAATATTGGCAAGAGTGAGTGTTGTTTTTTTTCCTTTTTTCTTCAGGCTCTGTTGTTTGTGCAGTGAGAGCATCAGATGGAGACACTGAGATGAATGCAGAACTACATTATTTGTTACATGGCGAAAGTTCTGATATGTTTTCCATCAATCCTTACAGTGGCACTGTATTCACTTCAAGAGCTCTCCAGTCAAAAGATGATATTATTGTCAGTGTGCGTGTGGAAGATGCTGGTGAAGATCCTAAATTTGACACCACTACTATCAGTGTCAGGTTTCAGAACATCTCTGATTTCCCAAAGATGAATGTGGATGGTCTGAGTTATTCCCTCTCAGAGGATGAGCAAGTGGAAACACTAGTGGCTGTGGTATCTGCAGTGAGTATTAGAGCTGAACCTGTCTCTTTTTATCTTGCTTCTGGAAACTTTGAAGACATGTTTTATATTGACCACTTAAGTGGAGCCCTGATAGTAGAGAAACCATTGGATTTTGAAAGCAAAAAGGAGTTTTCTTTGTTGATAGAAGCCAGAGATTCAGGCTCGCCTCCTTTCTCCTCTTTTTCTGAAATTCACATAAACATCACTGATGTAAATGACAATTTCCCACAGTTCACTCAAGCTGAGTACAGGTGTGAGGTTTTTGAGAATTCCCCACCATCCATGGTTTGTGATGTTCTTGCAATTGATGCAGATTCTGGTTATTATGGCACAGTGCATTACAACATAACAGACGGAAACCATGATAACTTTTTCACAATTGACCCTGAAAACGGTTTATTGAGTACCACTGTACGTTTAGATAGAGAACATATTCCTGAATTTAATTTAACAGTTGAAGCAGAAGAGCTAGAAAACCCTTTTCACAAAGACAAAGCAAATGTTGTCGTCACTGTTTTAGACAGAAATGACAATGCACCTCGTTTTTCTCAGATTTTTGTCACAGAGGTACCTGAAGATGCCCCTGTTGGACAGACAATTATACAAGTCACCTCTATAGATGATGATATTGATGACAATGCAGTGATTAATTACTCTATAGTTGACCAAAGTGATGATATGCTTTTTAATATTGCTTTCACCACTGGCTATATCACTGTTGAAGGAGTTCTGGACAGGGAGGTGCAGGATCATTATATCTTGAAAGTAAGTGCAAATGATTCAGCGTGGAGTATAGGCACTGAGGTGACTATAGTCATTTCAGATGTCAACGACAATAGACCAGTATTTTCTGAGCATTTGTATAGCATTATCCTCCCTGAAACAAAAGATAAAGAGGTGTTTGTTTTGCAGATTGTTGCTACAGATGCAGACATTGGGAAAAACAGTGAGATTTTCTATGTTATCGAACCTCCAAATGAGGAGTTTTGGGTGAACGCTACCACTGGTGAAATCTATACAAAACAGCCCCTGATGTTACATGATTGTAATTTTGAAATCTATCAGTTTACAGTTATTGCTTTTGACAGTGGCAGTGTCCTGCTGTATAGTAATGCCACTATCAGAGTGAGATTAGAACAATACAACCACCACCCACCTATGTTTTTGCCTTTACAGCCTGTGATAGCTATTCCTAATCACCTGATTGTGGGAAGTGAGGTGGTCCAGTTTATAGCAATAGATCTGGATGTCAATAGTAGTAGTAGTAGCATTGAGTATGTTTTGAATGGAGGAAATGCATCTGATTTCTTTTTGGTTCAAGCTGACACTGGAAAACTAATCTTAAATCAGACTTTAGCAGAGAATGAAAACCAGTTCCTCACTTTATTAGTTGTGGCCAAAGATCAGGGCATCCCTCCTTTAACATCACAGGCTGAAATTACTTTCCAAATTACTGAGAGGAATCAATTTTCCCCGCGCTTTAGTGACTCAGATGTTACGTTCTCTGTCCCTGAGGACCTGTCTGTAGGTTCAGTAATAGGGAAAATTCAAGCAGAAGATGGGGATCATGGTCCCAATGGTGCGATCACATACAGCATTACCCCAGAAAATCCATATTTATCACTATCTGTTGGAGAATTCTCTGGACTGCTAAGATTTAACAGAGAGCTTGACTTTGAAGAACAAAGCATTTATCATTTCCAAATCAAAGCTAAAGATGGTGGCTGGGTCTCTAAAACTGGTATATTAAATGTTACAATAATAGTCATGGATGTGAATGACAATCCTCCAGTCTTTTCATCCTCAGAGTACACAACATCAGTTCCTGAAAACTCAGCAGTTGGAACAAATGTTCTTGATGTGAGAGCTACTGATATTGACTCAGGTGCAAATGCACAAATATTCTACTCTCTTGTTGGTGGCCATATAGATAAATTTGCAATTGATTCAGGAAATGGCACCATCACCACTTTGGCCATCTTTGATTATGAGAAAGAGCAGATGTTTGATTTAACAATCAAAGCTTCAAATACTGGAGGACATGCCCTATTTAGTTTAGCACATGTTGTCATCCAAATCTCAGATGTCAATGAGTTCACACCTACATTTATGAAAAAGGAATTTAACTTCTCAGTACTTAAAAATGTGCCTGTTGGAACTGTGATTGGAAAAGTGACAGCTATAGATGGTGACCGAGGCTCTGAAGGTCAGGTGTTTTACTTTTTGTTTGCCCGAAAAAAAAATACGGGCTTCGGAATTCACGAACATTCTGGAGACATATATACAACCAGCAGCTTGAGGAAACAAGGCAACAGCCATGCAGTTTTAAAAGTTCTGGCCAAGAACTCTGGTGTTATCACTGGCATGGATATAGATGAGACTTTTGTCCACATCAGTGTGATTGACACAAATGAGGCTCCCATGTTCACGTCTGCACGCTATGTGGCCAATGTTCCAGAAGACAGCCCAGCTAGGACATCTGTGATAACTGTGAGAGCTGTGGATCAGGATGCCATCGTTGACTGGAATCATTTATTCTTCAGCATTAAGCATGGAAATACAAACTTCTCTTTCTCCATTGATCCATCAAGTGGTGTTATTTCTGTAAACTCTTCACTGGACAGGGAAGTCTGGCCAGTTTATAATCTCACTGTTACAGCCAAGGATAATGGCTCTCCACCAGCCACTGGGACTACTAATGTCATTGTTACTATTGGCGATATTAATGACAATGCCCCCAAACTCACGTCAACTGAGGCTCAGGTGAAGGAAAATCAACCTGAAGGCACCATAGTCACCAGATTAGCTGCGTCTGATTCTGATTTACCACCAAACCAAGGTCCGTTTATGTACTGGTTATTAGACTCCTCAGTGGGTAGTGCTTTTTCACTTACTCCTGATGGAGTTTTGCTCACCACACGCCCCATTGATCGAGAACAAATCTCTGCATATCGAGTCCTTGTGGCTGTTAGGGATGCAGGATTTCCTTTGCCACTATCATCAACATCAACGCTCCACATCAGGGTTGTGGATGAAAATGATAACCCTTCATTGCAGAGAAATATTTTTATTGAGGTGAAATATTTTGGTAGATCTTTCCAAGGAGGCATGATTGGTAATGTCCATCCTGAGGATCACGATGAGTCTGATACATTTAACTGTGTCATCAAAAGTGGGCCAGTTAACATGTTCACAATCCCTAATGGCACATGTGAGCTGTGGTCTTCTCCCTTTCAAGGCGAAGCTACATTTAACATCTCCGTTGAAGCTACAGACCAGCTGCACTTTCCAGTAAACAACAGTATCTATGTAAACTACAAAGGTTTCACAAATTCTTCTATAGACAACTGTATATTATTCTTTGTGTCATCATCCTCAATGGAGCAGTTCTTGTCTAATAACTATTTGAGGTTTGTAAAAGCTCTGGACAGTCTGTTTAACCTACAAGCCTCTAAGACTCATGTATTTGGAATCAAACACATTGGCAGTGAAATCCTTCTACTGGCTGCAGTCAAAAATTACAACGGTCAATACCTTAGCAGAGAGGTGGCGAGTGGTATATCATCTGGACACAAGAAATTACTGGAGACTCAGAGCAATGTGACAATTTCTCACATCACCAGTGATCCATGTCTTACCAGCCCTTGTCAAAATGGAGCATCATGCCACAAAAACATTTACATCAGCCAGAAGGTTGCTGTCCTTGAAAGTGTAGGGGTCATCTTTGTCTCACCGCAGAAAGAGATTTTTAACTGTACCTGTCCATCCGGATTTACTGGTTCACTGTGTGAAGAAGACATTGATGAATGTGAGATAAATCCCTGTGAGAATAAAGGTATATGTGTGAATACAGCGGGAAGTTTCTACTGTCACTGTCAGATTGGCTTCTCCAGTTCTGAGTGCGCTGCTGATATCAATGCATGCCTGAAGGTGATGTGCCAGAATGGTGGGACTTGTATTCCCTCTGTGGATGGATATCAGTGTCACTGTGTGCCTGGATTTGAAGGTACATTTTGTCATGTATAGAAAAAAAATATTAATATTTATGAATAAAGGGTTATTTTTTAAAATAAAAAATATGTTTTATTTATTTTTTTCAGGAGAAATGTGTGAGGAGTTCATAGACCACTGTAAATCAACACCCTGTGTTCATGGTACCTGCACCAATTTACAGACAGGATTCTCTTGCAATTGTCCCTTTGGTAAGAACAATGCATAAACATTCATTTTTCTAACAAAAGTGGAACATCTTAGGTAAGACACTTTCTTGCATAAAGTTAGAAGAAAAGGTTGCTTGTAACAACAGAAGATGGACATAACAAAAGTGATGTCACCCACTGGTTAGTGAAGTCCCACTATGAAGCTTCAAGCTGAGCATTTTGACCATTGCTATCTTGCTATTTTTAATCCAGCTAGAGTAATAACTTGTCGATTACAAGATAGACCAACTCTAAGGCATTCCCTGCTTTATTATCTGTCTTGACTCTAATGGGGACTACAGTTTACAAAATAAACATAAAATCAACACAAAAATGTTTACTGAGGTCATAGAACATGGGTTTACTGTTTACTGAGGTCATAGAACATGGGAGCCAAAGGGTCTGTACAACAGGCTGTATATACAACACATTTGTCTTACACACAAAAGATCCCTGGTTCAAGACTGGATTAGGGTTAGGAGACACAAACCCAATCCCAGAGGATCACGAGTTAGTTGTTCTGGTCCCCAGCCCGGATAAATGGGAGGGCTACTTCAGGAAGGGCATCTGCTGTATAAAACTATGCCCAGTCAAATATATTGAATCCATTCACTGTGCAACCCCTTGTAAAATAAGGAAGCAGCTGAAAGTACCTAGACTGTATGTAAAAGATGGAAGTAGGAACCATGACATCACCCGCTGGGGTGTGAACTCTATATTTTGAGGCCTCTACTTTAGCTTTATGGCTTGTACCATCTTGATTGGTGACAGTGCATGTCTACAACTGCCTTTGTCAGTACACCTGTCAGTCAAAGTAACTACACCCCCTAACTTTAAGACTTAAAAAACTCAAGGGAGTGAGTAATTAAAAAAATTTATTGTCTGTACATGGTTACGAAGGGAGAAACTATTGAGACCAAAATCATGGTCTGTACCTGGCTGTAATCATATTGATTTAATCCCTGAAGTTCATCATTTTTAACATGGAAGTCGATAGGAACTGACTCATTTTTGGAGCCAGTGTCATGTGGCCATTTAAGAAACTGCTGATTTTGTGTTCATTTTTCAGCCACAGAGATTGCCACTTGTATGTAACCATATACCATATATTAAAGATAGCTTCAAGGTCTGAAAAGTGAAACCAGTGCTGAAGTGCTTTAGATCTGTATTCTTTCTCATGGCTACCAGGATGTGACTCCTCTGGGTACAAAAGATGTTCTCGACTCCCTTGCTCAATAAAAACCTTCCTGATGAGATTAAGGGTCAGTTACAAGTTTCAGGTCATACTGAATGTAACATGACATTCATTTTGTAAAAGATAGTCCCCATTAGTGTTCAGAAGGAAGATAAAGCATGTATATGTGAATCTCTCGCATTATCAGCGAGATCCATGCTTTGCTTGCCACATACAGTTTTAAAACGCCAAGATGGCAACAACAAAAATGCTTAGTTTAAGGCTTCACACAAGACTGTTAATCAATGGGTGATCACACAGTGGCTATGTATGATATATGTTTATATGTAGTCTATGTTGGTGACCAAAGGAGTTAACCTCTCCTGACCATTAGAAAAAATGAAAATGCAGTTTTAGGGATGGAAAAGCTGTTTCCTCAGTTTTTGTGAGGTAAAAGGTTTTTAAAGTAATAAATAAAAAGATAACTCATCTTTGTGTTAGGAGTCAGTGGAGTCCGCTGTGAGGATCACAGTTATGGCTTTGAGGAGTTGTCCTTCATGGAGTTTCCCCCATTGGATCGTAGGACTAATTTAATTTCTTTGGAGTTTGCCACAGTGCAGAGGGACTCCCTCCTCCTCTACAATCCAGGAGGTTCAAACAGCAGAGAGTTCTTTGCACTGGAGATATTGGATGGAGCAATACACCTTTCTTATGACCTGGGTTCAGGACCTGTAAGGTTGCAGACATACAAGCAAGTTGCAGATGGATATTTTCACAGTGTCACTGTCAGGAGGATTGGCAATGTGAGTTTTAAATATCTCAGTATAAGTTGTTAATTGTCAGTGTTTGGTAACTTTACTTTTAAAAATAATATTATATTACATTACAGGATTACTGCCAATAAAAAAGTCATCTGTTATGTTACAGGGTTACCTACTGAGAAAAGTTAACTCAGAGTATTTTGCATTAACAAAAATAAACACCGTTTTCCATTACCTCGTTGCATAATATTGCATAAAGCTTGTTAATTTCCCTCAGAGTTTAAGCTATAGCCAAACTTAAAGTATCAACAAAAGTAACAGGGAAATTTAGGACCATACACTTCCTGTCCACTTTATTAGGTACATCTTGCTAGTTCTGGGCTGGATCCTCCTTTTGTCTTTAGAACTGCCTTAATTCTTCATGGCAAAGATTCAAGAAGGTGCTGGAAATTTTTGATTTTGGTACAGCAGCAATGCTCAGGTAGGCTGTAGCCCATCTGCTTCAAGGTTTGGTGTGCAGAAGTGCAGAAGAGATGCTCTTCAAAGTCACTTAAATCACCTTTCTTCCCGATTCTGATGCTGAGTTTGAATTTCATGATTGCTTGACTATGCCTGCATGCCTAAATGCTTTGAGGTGCTTCCATATGTTTGAGTTAAATTCAATTAACAAGGAGTTGAACCAGTGTACCTAACAAAGTGGCTGATGAGTGTATTTACTATTAATGGATTACTCTTTTTAATAAGTAAGTAAATAACTGGTTACTTGAACTGCAAGAGCAATGTGTTATGTTGCAACTTCAATGAAAAGTAATCTGACTACTCTAACAGAGTATTAAAGTTCATACAGTGCTATTGCATTTCACAGATGGGTTCATTGCACGTGGACAACTGCACAGATTATGAAAATAATGGATTCTGTTTTTCAAAGAATGACGGCAGTATTTCAGAAAGGTAGCAGTGAAATATTTAATTGCAATATTTATCATTTCTAATTTTCATCCTCATGTCAGCAACTTTTTCTTTTTTCTCATCTTTTCTTTCTTTGTCTTTATCTCCACTCAGGACACTTGATGTTGGCAACAGTAATATGACCTTTGGAGGATTAAGGACTACTGAATCTATTTTATTGCATCCTGCTCAGATAAAAACCCAGGACTTTGTTGGATGTATCCGAAACATTCATGTTAATGGTATACTGCTCAGACCGTCAATGGCCCTAGCAGTATATAACATCTTTGATCGGTAGGCTTATTAAAATTAAAACATGTAGATATCTTTATCATTTAAACATCCCTGGGTATAATACAGAAATTTTTGCTACTGTTTGTGTGTGTCTTGCATCTCATATTTATTTTTAGGTGTCCTCGAGCAGCAGTGTCATTATGCTATAGTGTCCCATGCAAGAACGGTGGTATGTGTCATGACCTTTGGTCTGACTATTTTTGTGAGTGCAAAATCCCTTTCACTGGAAGAAACTGTGATAAAGGTATAAAAAACAATACTGTATATGATATTGAGTTTCTCTTTTATAATTAGGAGTAGAAGATTAAATAGAGTTTTTTAAACCGTTTTTTAACAGAAATGTCAGAGGAGCTTGTTTTAAGATTCAATGGGAGTGACTACATTGAATATGTTATTAAGGAGAAATTTAAGAGAGACTACCTGATAAAAGAGATTTTGGATGAAAAAGTTGGAACCACCAGAGACCAAACAGCGATTAACATCAGGTTCAAGACCAAACGTGATGGGGTGTTGATGTTTATTCATGGACAGAGAGGATATATTATGCTGAAGGTATATATGAAATCCATTTAAATATCTATTCATCATGTATTATCTATTTAAGTGTAAACCTATTTTTTTTTACCTTATTCAGATAAAAGACAGGAAGCCTGTCTACATTTGTAAAGATGTACTGTCGGGACACCTGTCAGACTTTACTGTGGACCCTCCTGTGGCTGATGGAGTCTGGCATCTCCTCTCCTTGTTCAGCAGTGGGCAGAACACTTTCCTCTTTGTGGATGGTAAACCAGCTTTGAACATCACTGGGCCAAGTATGGATCTCACGCCAGTTAATGTAGAAAAGATCATTCTCGGTGCTGCTCCAACAAGAGAAACAGTCCATCAGTCAGGTAAAAGTATACAGTTTGAGTTTATTTTTAAAGTCTATGTTTTAAAATGCTAAGGTCTGTACAACACATGAAACAAAGGCCAGAAAATGTATAGTGCATACGGTCTTATTGTGGTCCTGATGAGAGTTTTACAGAGCAACAAACTAACTGTTTAATCAGACTGGATTTTCTTTGCTGTTTAAATTGATCACTCTAAAAGCAACGTGCATGGTTAAAGTTGCATGGAAGGAGTAACATGGGAGTAAAGCTGATACTAAACTGTCTTTGTTTTTCATGACAGGGTTCAGTGGATGTGTGCAGTATTTCAATGTGACGGGTTACTCTCTGCCTGTCAGTGGACACGGCATAATGGTAGATGTCAGGCCAAGCTCGACTCTTACCCAGTCCAACTGCAGCTCTCCAGGTTTTTGCCTCCCTTCACCTTGCTCTGACGAGGACGCTCCCAAGAGGACTTGTCTGTCACACTGTCAAAACCAGTGGACATGCGGACCAGCTGTGCAGAACAACTCCTGCATCTGTTTACACAATGTCTCTGACCCTTTCTGTGATATATGCACCTCCACAAAGGACAGCCATGATCAATGCTCTGAAATACAAGGCAGCATGCCGCTGTGGCTCATCGCTGTGGTTCTTCCTCTTATCGCCATTCTGGTGATTGCAGCAATGTGTGTTGGCCTTTACAGAGTAAGACATTCTGATGCAATGTGTCAGAGTGAGAGCTTACGAGTGAAAACAGAGCAAGGGGCAGACAACATAGCATTTACCTTTAATGACAACATAATGCCCACAGACGCTGTGTCACCAGAAAAAGGGAATGGACCTGACCTCATGAGTGCCAATCATCCAAAGTCAAGTGTGGAGATTTACTGTGATAAGCCAAAGAGTGAGCTCGAGTACTATGAAATCAGCAGCATCTGTAGTGCATTTCATTCGGACAATACTTCACTGAAACTCAGCTGGCAGAAGCATTTATACAGCTCAAAATGTGTGAAAGCTGATCCAAAAGAGTGGGGAGATTTAAGGATGCTGTTTGCAGGATTTAAGAAAGAAAGCTCCAGTGACGAAAAAAGCTCCTCAAAACCTCAAAATGTTAGTTTCATAAATGAACAGTTATTGAATAAGCTTCACTCAAAGCAGACCCAGCAGACACACTCTTGTTACATGAAGAGATTCGCACACCCAGAATTCCTGGAGCCAATGCAATGCCTCACTTTTGAAGAAATTAGCAAACTAAACACTCCTATGGAAAAAATACTACATCAATCATGTCTGAAGTCTGGACTCGCAGAGCCAACCACAATGATGGATGACTCATGTGAGAGTGAAACAGATAGCACACTTACCTGTTCAGAGTCTGAGTATGGACAGTTTTCTGTCATTACTGGCAAGAATTCCATACATGACCAGTCATTAGCGCAACAAGAGGCCCTACCTTTCAACCCATTCTTAAAACAACCATATCTATCTGTTGATAAAGAGAGTATTCCCTCAAGCATATTTGAGCAGTGGAAAAATATTTTAAATATGCAGCTACCTTTTAGCAGCTATGCTCCTGTATTTGAAGATATTGCATGTCTACCCATTGAATCCAGTCATAGCTATGATATGCAAAGTGACATAGAGGAAATTATTTGATTTTCATATCACCCATATAGGATTTCAGGTGGATTAATGTAGTCTGTCTCTTGCACATCATTGAAATATTTTTGATATTGTTAAATATTGTTTAAAGGTCTAATTGATCAATTAAATCAATTAACTTGATCAATTAAAAGGTCTATTTGATCAATAACATAATAACATGAATTCATTACAGGATTGTTTTTTTTAAAAATATTGAACATAACTGACCGGTTAAAGAACCTCTTTTCATGTTTACTTCATCACTTCGTTGCTGGTTATCTTTTAAGATTTGTCAGGTCAAAGTTAATTGTGTATCTTGAGAGCAGCCAGAGATTTTGTCTGATTATTTTCCTTATGTGAACATAGAAACAGGATAACTCCATTTAATCTTAATGGACAATGAAATTGTTTATAGGCTCCAAATTGTTCTCACTATCTAGACCTGTCTCTTGCACTAATTGTTTTGTAACCTGTTGGTTTTTTGATACTACGGCATGCAAGATGCTGTTTGCGTACTGCACATTACAATAGGGCACTAGTTAAAATACACATGCAAAAGGAAAGTTTTTACTAAAGAGAGACTGCATTTTCTTTTTTTGAAATGTGAAAACATTTATTGAGACCAGTAGAGTGTAAAAGAGATTAGGCAAACTACTGTAAGAGTTCTCCTTTTCAGTCTATACAGTCATCTGACATTCAGAATATTCAAATAAATAAAACAATCTCCTGCACAAGACTTCAATATACTATGTGTATTTTACTTCTCTAAAATTCAGGGGTAAAATATAATTAAGGATATCACCTAATAACACCCATAAACTTTTAAAAGGCAATACTGGTTATTCTTTCAGGGGAAATTTATTCTCGGTGAGAGTGAAGTTTGACATAATGTGTGATGTAAAGATTAAAATTTAAAATTCATAAAAAAAATATTTATTTTCAGAAACATGTTTACAAGGTAGCTGAACAACTGACTCAAAAATAATTTTGAAAACTACATTTTACCACCTTCTACAAGCCAGATCATCCTCTACTTTAAAATTAAAGGTGTAACTCACAGTCTTCACTCCATCAAACATACTGTGATACTCTAATTAGCTGTAAAATTCAAGGTTTCAATCAGCGGTGCATGTTCATGCTCTCTTCCACAAAAACGTATTTCCACAGTGCATCGCTGCAGGCTGCCTATTACAACCCACAGTTACATTTTATTGTAAAATTACCTCTAGTGGTCATGTGAAACAGTTTCAGTATCAGTTGTTTCAGAGCCAAATACTTTTATTATTTAATATTTGAAGTCAAGATTATGCTCTGATTAGAAGACTTGTTGGGTGTTATACTGTGTAGATTTTGTAAAGATTGTCTAAATAGCACATATATGTTACTGGAGTGCTCTTTTACAAGCAGGGTTAATATAACCTTGCTTGTAAGAGGGGGTTATATTATTCTCTCTCTTTTCAAATTGTATTAATGAAACCTGAGTAAACAGATTACATTAATAAATGCATTGTGTATTGCACAATAGGATATTTTACTTTAGATTTCTAATAAAAAGAAGCTACATGTGTTGAAAATATCTCAATGCAGATACATAAACAGCTTCTAATGAATTGTAGTATAATTTTTATAACACGTAGAAAGTCATTCTCAGTTTGTTTGGGGGTTATTTTACATTTAGGTGCAGACAATAATAATTTCAGATTTAAAAAGGTGTACAGTAGATTTATTATTTCTTTCTAGATAAAATAAAATAAAATAAAATAAAATAAAATACAGTCTTGCATGGCCAAACCATGTCTGTTTTGCTGATGCTGGTGAAGTAAAATATTAATAATTCATTTACAGTCAGTTTTTATTCCAGTGCTTACTTTTCTGTTTTTAAATCTCTGCATCAAAGCGTTTTTAATGTCCTTAGTCTTGAAACAGTATATCACTGGATTAACAGTAGCAGGTATGAGGCTGTACATCATTGTAATAATAATCCGAATAACAAGACTGAAATTGAATCCCACACCATTAGCAAGATAAACAAAGCATCTTGGCACATAGTAAAGGCAGGTAATAAAGATCTGAGGAGCACAGGTGGACAGCGCTTTGTGACGCCTCTCAGTGTGAGACATCCTCAGAACAGCTATGATGACAGAAAAATAGGATAAAATTATGAATGTTAAAGGAACCAGGAGAGTGACCATTGCATTAGCAAGTGCAACACTGGTCACACTTGCTAGCTGATCACCACATCCCAGCCGAGTTATTGATATATGATCACAGTAACACTGCATGATAACATTTTGGTCACAGTAAGGCAAAGTTAAGGCATGAAGTACAATTCCCAACAAACGTATGAGTGTTAAAACCCAGCACATGGTACAAGCAATAGACACTGCTTTGTTTGTAAATATAACAGGATATTTGAATGGAAACCATATGGCAACAAAGCGATCCAAAGCCATCATCAGCAAAATTAAAGACTGAATAGCTCCCAAAGAATGAACAAAATACATCTGTGTAAAGCAAGCTCCAAATGAAGATATCATGTCATTCCACCAGTATCTGGCTATGATCTTTGGAAGAGTCACCATGCCAAAGCTGATGTCTGTCATTGCGAGGTTAAAAAAGATCACATATATTGGTTTGTGCAGAGTCCTCTCACAAATGATAACAGCTATAGTAAAACCATTTCCAATCACAATAACAAGGAAAACGAGAAGAAGAAGAGCAGACACAGGACCATAATACTCAGGAGGAAGTCCAGGAAATCCAGTGATAATGAACTCTTTTATAGTGGTAATATTGGTATATTTCATAATCATGTATACATAGAAACAACCTTAAACTAAAAATAAAATTAAACAAACAACACTTTAGTCTTAACAAAAATGACACAACTTGGAGCACAGTTAGATATTCTATGGGAATAATGATTAATTAGCTCTGTCCGTATCACCAGCACACCTCACCTCTTTAGCTCTAACTCTGAAAGAACATAACCTTCTTTCAACAACAGTCTTGATGTTTTTATATTGTAAAGGTTTCCAACAGAATCTGATCTAATGATGTGTGTGGTGAAGAAAACTCAGAGGAAACAACTCCCATGTGCAATCAAACTTTTGAAGTGACTCATTGCTTATACTGTATTATGAAAGGCACACAAAGGTCTGCACTGTTGACTGTCAGAGCTTCTCTGTGTAATACAAAGGAAATGGTTTATTTAATCCAACTAACAAAAGAAGAAATCACATTTTGTATACCTCCAACAATTTTAAGACCTGTTTGTCACATATTGCCTAGTATCTGAGTGGATATTATATTATATACTCTTAAAAATCATGTCCTGGCAAACCTACACATTAAAATGACAGCTTCATTGACATCACTCTTAAAGAATACATTACAGAACAAGATACATATAAAAATGACACATTTCTATAAAAATTGATTATGAAACGTACAGTGGGGCAAAAAAGTATTTAGTCAGTCACTAATTGTGCAAGTTCTCCCACTTAAAAAGATGAGAGAGGCCTGTAGTTTTCATCATAGGTATACCTCAACTATGAGAGACAAAATGAGAAAAAAAAATCCAGAAAATCACATTGTCTGATTTTTAAAGAATTTATTTGCAAATTATGGTGGAAAATAAGTATTTGGTCACCGACAAACAAGCAAGATTTCTGGCTCTCATAGACCTGTAACTTCTTCTGTAAGAGGCTTCTCTCTCCTCCACTCGTCACCTGTATTGATGGCACCTGTTTGAACTCGTTATCAGTATAAAAGACACCTGTCCACAACCTCAAACAGTCACACTCCAAACTCCACTATGGCCAAGACAAAAGAGCTGTCAAAGGACACCAGAAACAAAATTGTAGA
>VUQS01045815.1:0-12366 GCA_015108495.1 Heterochromis multidens
AACCGGTCACGGCGGATGGCTGCCCCTCCCTGAGCCTGGTTCTGCCGGAGGTTTCTTCCTGTTAAAAGGGAGTTTTTCCTTCCCACTGTTACCAAGTGCTTGCTCATAGGGGATCGTCTGATTGTTGAGGTTTTCTGTATTATTGTAAGGTCTTTACCTTACGATATAAAGCGCCTTGAGGCGACTTTTGTTGTGATTTGGCGCTATATAAATAAAACTGAATTGAATTGAATTGCTAGCATCCCAATCCATTTGGGGCGAAGGAACGATGTCCATTATCCTTGTTCAAATCCGCTGTTCACTCTGACACAACGTGTACTGTATGTACAAAAGTCACTAAGCACACTGACGTGCTATTTTTGTGGTGTTTTATTTACTGAATTGGGTACCTTGTTCTTTTTTTAAAGTCTGAACACTAGGCGTGCACACCAGTGAGGATGAAAAGTGAGGGTTCAGCTGACCAACCAAAACAAACATTGAAATTCTAATAGAGGCAGTTACCTCATCATATGCACAAATGATACTGTTAAACAAAGCATCCAATATATTTGCTGTGAATATTATGGATAAGTTCCGTCATTCAGGAGAGTAGAGCCGCTACTCCTCCACATCAAAATTTGCAAGATGAGGTGGTTCAGACTAGGATGCCTCCTAGGTGAGGTGTTCTGGGCATATCATACCAGGAGGAGGCCTCGGGGAAGACCAGGACACGCCGGAGAGATTATATCTCTTGGCTGGCCTGAGAATGCCACGGTGTTCCACCAGATGAGCTGGAGAAGGTGGCTGGCGAGAGGGAGGTTTGGGCTTCTTTGCTTAGACTACTGCTCCTGGATAAGTGGCAGAATATGGATGAATGAATGGATTCATACAGCACTTTATTCTACATAGTTAAAGCAATTTATCTACCTCACATCCATGGCTAATTTAGAATCATCAGTTAACCTACCATGCATATCTTTGGACTGTGGGAAGAAGCCAGAGTACAGGGAGGAAACCTACACAGGTACAGGGACATGCAAACTCCACAAACTCCAGGTTCCAGGTTCCTGGTTTGAACCCTTCTTGAGGTGTAAAAAAAAATTACATAAGAGATTATGACACAATGATTTAAAATTAATCTGAACCTAAAAAAGATATTAAGAAGAGGTACCTAATCCAACCTAATCTGAAGAGGGAGACTATTCCAGAGTTTTGGAGCTGCAACTGAGAATGCCCAGTCAGCAGTACAAGTCAATTGGGAATTTGCAATTATTAAAAGCCGCTGATCACCAGAACTAAGTAAGTGGCATGTGACATAGGATTGTAAAAGATCTGATAGATAACCTGGAGCAAAAGCACTTATACATGAGCAACAATATTTTAAAATTGATCCTGTACTTCACAGGAAGCCAATGCAATGATTTAAGAATAGGTGAAATATGATCATGCTTCCATTACCAGTCAGGAGTCTAGCAGCAGCACATAACAATATAACAAGTAAAACAACTAATACAACTAATATTGCGTACAAACAAGTGAACACAAACATGTGAATCATATGCAATAATTGATTATTACAAGAGCGACATTTAAAGCAGTCACAATGACTAAAAGAGGTATTCTCTGGTTTAACTTTAGCTAAAAGTCTTAAAAGTCTTAATTTCATAACTGTAAGTCAAGTTTAAGAAACAAACCAAAGATAACCTTGAGATTTTTTACCTGAGATTTAAGATATTCATTTAACCAAGGCTGATGTTTTAATTTAGTGTGATATGACCTCAATGGAACAACAAAGTCCAGGACAGCAGTGTAAATACTGTTAAAGGAATTTAAGGATTCTTAGATATGATGGAGCAGATAGATCTTGAACAGTTCAGCAGAGAGTCTTTGTAAGCTGTAGCAAATTGGTATGCAGTAGTAGATGTGATTAGGCGAGAGCATGGATCATGGGCACTAGTTGTGACTATTACCTCAGGAATATCAACTTCAAGGCATGTGGTCAAAGAAAGTAGCATCCTCAATATTACAGATACTGAGCAACAGAACTAGATCAAACATGTGGCCCAGCTCATGATTAGGTCCAGTGACTAACCGTGATATTAAAATCATCAAGAATAAAATGTTGCCATATTTAGGCACAGTTTCAGTTAAAAATTCAGAAAATTCCAGGATAAAAATCATTACTAGATATAGATTTAAGGAGACGATATACCAGGGCACAAAGTATTCTCTGAGGCTGTACAAGTTTAAACAATAGCAGTTTAAAGCTAGAAAATAAGCCACTTGTTACTGGGTAGCAGGAGAATTTATTCTTGAATACTAAAGCCAAATCCCCTCCCCTGCTCGTTAACCTAGGAGAATTAATAAGGCCACACTTATCAGGCAAAAGTTCAGGCAAAAGCCAGGTCTCAGTCATGAGAGGATGTCCAGTCCATGAGAACAAAAAGGTTATTTAATATAAAGTTTTATTGTGAGTGATCTTGCATTCACCAGGGCTAGGGTGAAGTTAAAAATACAGTTAAAAAAATTAAAGAAAAGAAAAAGAAAAACTTATTTGAAAACATTATTCCAGGCTCAAAAATATTAATAATATACATTTTGAAAATCCTTTTTAAAAATAACTCCTTAGAAGCTGTATACATAATTGACACAGACACCTCCTGCCTTGCACTCACCCAGCTGCCAAATTTTGTTTAATTGTTTTCCCTAGTGAAATGTTCCTGGCATTTTCTAGTATTCTTTGTTATCTTCTGTTCCCTGTGTTTAAGTTATTCCTTGTATATGACCTTTTGTACTGGTTTTGGATTTTTACTTCATTGTTTCTCTTCAGTTGCCACATTGACTAATCTCCTCTCCTTGACCTGTGTTTGGATTAAAGATTTGAGTTTTGGGTCATTCTATCTCAAATCATCAAATCTTTAGAACATTTTCTGCCTGATCATCTCTGATTTTCCTAAAGAATTTATTGTCCAAAGTTTGGACATATGTAATAATTGCTGTGAAATTTTAGCTTCATATTTCAAATACTTTGCAAGACATATATAATATACTTTTAAATGGTCCATCAACCCACTTCCAGCATGTTTATTCACACTTTGAAATCTGAGGCTATGTCTGAACATGAATATCTCAAAAACTTAATTAAAACTAAACCTAAAGATAAAAGCCTGAAAAATTCACTGGCCTTTCTTACCATAAAATTGAATTAGCATCTGTAATCTGGGAAAATTCAAACAATCCTGTAAAGTCCCATATTTGAGCACACACTAATAAAAAACTTCACATTCCAAAAGACAACTAGTGACAATTTCTGATTGGTATATAGATTTACAATATTTTACAATAATGCAAAATGAAAGATGTACTATACTGTAATACTTTTAACATGAAATTCTTAGTCACACAACAAAGAAAATGCTATTTTCACTGAACTTTCATGCTGGATTGAGCAAATATGACAACCAAAAAACAAAAATATAAACAGATAGCCTAATCTGAACAAAATAAAATTCTGGAGTTTCCAGATGGTACTCTAATTATAACTGAGAAAATAATTTTGTTAAATATATGAAGATTTTTCATTTTTGAGACCTACTCTACCTGGTATTTCAAGACCTGCTGCCCTGGAGGAGTCTTATATTTCAGGTTATGTTTACAATATACTACTTTTTAAAAGGCATTAAAAATGCAACAATGTAGCATTTTCATATTTTGAAATATTGAACTTTTGAAATACTACAGTTCCTCCAGCATTCATTTTGACAGTCATTATATTGATTGTCTGATCCCTACTTGCCTGTAGCCATTGTGGGATAAGAGGTAGGGTTGGGTTAAGGGGTTAGGGTCTTATATGGTACTACCAAGCACACCATATGGACACAGCAACATGGCCTTGCAAGACTACCCACGTGAAATGAGCTACTAATCCCTATTTTATTACATAATTGTTTTGCTATATTTGCTTTTATAAAAGATTTTACATCGGTACTTGTTGGGCTGTTACGGTTTGTTTGGTTTTTTTTGCTTACTTTGTACTTTGTTCTTTAGAGTTTTTATTCTAGCTTTATTTCCTGTTTTGTTTTCCGTTATTTTATTTTCAGCTTAGGTTGTGTTTTCTTTCATATTTTGTAATTATAGTTATCATTTAAAGTTCCCCGAGGCTGTTTTCCTGCCCTCCTGTGTTTCTTTCTCTGTCTTGTTTTCCCCCAGTAAGTTTCAGCCAGCTTCCCTGGTGTTTTCCATTTCCCTTATTACCTCATTGTGTATTTAAACCTCCATTTGCATGTGTCTGTTGTCGTGTTGTACTGTTTGTCTGCTCTTGTGTTTTCCTTTGTTACAGTTTGGATTATTGGGCTCTGTTTTCTCCTGCCATGTGGATTTGCTGCCTCAACCTGTTTGTTATATCCGTCTTGAGTCTGCATTTGGGTCTGCATTCTACTTAAATCCTGACAGTGTGCATGTGGTCTCAGAAACAAACAGAAAACACAACTGAAGGGCACAATTGTCTTGTCATGTTTACCTAACCAAAAGTTCTCTATCGCATCGAGACTATCTCCCCACTCCATTACATATGTCATATGTACGGGGAATTGACCTCCCTATTAGTCAGGGCATGTGGATACTTCTTTAAGACACTTTAAGCCCGGCCACGCCCCCACAGCTCATCTATCTCCATCTAACAGTCAGGTGCAGCATGTGTAAGCTTCTGTGATTCCGAACATGTGTGGTTACAGCATTTAGTCTGTTACCTTATGTGGTGGGAAGCCTGTCTGTTGGCAGCCTTCCAGGATTGCTGTTGTCCTGTCTTTGTTCTCTGTATTGACTCTCTGGCTGTGATCCTTACTGGCATATTGCTCGCGGTATTGTGAGTTGACAGGCTCGGTGGGACCTTGCTGTGGTCAGACGGCTGTTGGCCCGGCAAGTGAGAGTTCCTCTCCGACCCGCTAACAGAGCCCGGTGTGTTGCTTGCAGTGTCGTGAGTTTACACACTCAGCGTTTTCTCAGAGTCCGCTGTAAGCTGGTTGTGACTTCTTACTGGCGTATTGCTTGTGGTGTCATGAGCAGATGCGCTGGTGGGACCACGCTGTGGTGCAGACATTAAACGTTGGCAGCAGCAGGTGAGAATTCTCCAGTCTCCTAAACTGCCATCTCTGTTACCAACATAGAAACGTTCTACAAAGCATCCACACTCATTACAAAAGCAGACTGTGTGAAAACAAGACGTGAGCTACTTTAGCTGTTAGCTAAGGCTCCGCTGCTACTGGTAACAGTGAGGCTGAGTTCCTGGTTACGGCTGTCTCCGCCTCCTGCAAGTATGGTAAGCCGTGAGGTTCAGAATTGTGTGGGATGTGGTGTTTCTATGCCCTTGGAGAATAGGCATGATAAATACGTGCTGTGTTTGGGACACCAGCATGCTATGCTGGCCAGAGAGAATCCACAGTCCTGCATGGACTGTTTTATCATGCCTGCACGAACTACAGAGGCCCAATGTCACTTTTTCGGGGTGAAGTCTGTAGGCCCTCCACTTCCTGATATGCCTACGAGCAAAGTAGGTAAAGTGTAGGCTTCAAGGGGGGAGTGTTCAGGCCCTTGGCAGGTGTCTCTGCCTTCCCCTCACTTGAGGCCCGCTGCAGTTCAGCTTCACAGCAGCCCCTCTCTGGCCCCAGCCCCCAGGTGGGAGCCAGAAAAGGAAGGCTATCAGGAGGAAGACATCGATGTGGAGACAGTGTTATCCTCTGAGGAGCATGAACTGTCTTATGGACAGTCACTGGCTAGTTCCCCAAGAACAGAGTTAGGTCAGAGTTGTTTCTCTGAGGTTACTGGCAGGGTATCCAGGGCTCTGGATATTGCCCTCCCTGAGAACCCTGTGGCGTCCACATCTAGGTTTGAGGAAACTGTGCAGCCGCAGCCTTCACAGATGCAGGTGCTGCTTCTGCCTGACTTTAAAGACCTGATGTGTAGACAATTTGACCCACCTGCTGTGACGCACAAGTGGTCCTCTGCATGTAGGAAATTTGCTAACATACATGACTGGGAACAAATTGCCTGTGGCTTGCTCCACCCAGTGGATCAGGCTCTTGCTCCGTTAGTCTACCCCTCTAGCTCCTTTCTCGGCAAGCCCCATGTCCTAGCAGGAACTGCAGGGTCATGGATGCCTGGCTGGCTAGACTACACAGGGCCATGGCTACCCAGACCTGTCTGACTAATACAAGGGTCATTATGTTACCTTTGTCACCTGTCTTGTCACGTGTAGGCAGATCCTGGAGACTCCAGCAGTGTGGTTGACCTTCTGGCTGCTTCCACATGCATTTCTTCCTTCATGAAAGAGCAGGCAGTCACAGGTGGCAGTGCCTTTAGCTTCCTTCTGGGTAGTGCGATGCCATCTAAGGCTCTCTCAGTCCCAGCTCCAGCAGGGTGACCGGGACTGCTTGTTGAGACTGCCAGTTGACCCTTCAGCTATGTTTGGCCCAAGAGCAGCTCAACTGTTGCAACATGCTCGGGACAGTCGTTGCTGTGTGCAGGAGATGTTGAGGAGCCTGTCCAGACACACTAGGGGCTCTAGGAGGGCCAGGTCTCGTGCCTCAATCAGCACTTGAGGTCCCAGCATGGGGTCATGCCCCCCACAACTGTATCTGGAGCCAGGCTGGCCAGCCCCCTCCCATGTCAGCTCGAGACAGGGACGGACCCATGGGTGTTGTCCACCATGACCTATTGCTACCGCCTACAGTTCTCATGCAGACTCCTGTAATGACTACTCCCACCTTTAAATCCGTGAGCAACCCCCAGCACGCTCAGATACTGCAGGAAGAGCTCTCCACTCTCCTGAGGAAAAGTGCCATAAGGGACGTGGAAGCTGGAGATTGCCAGGCTGGGTTTTTCCTCCCATTATTTTTTAGTTCCAAAGCCAGATGGTGGACTTCACCCCATTCTGGACCTCAGGGGTCTCAACAGTTTTCTTCAGCCTCTGAGATGCAAGATGTTGACGGTCTCGAGGGTGAGGCAGGCCATCAACGCAAGGGATTGGTTTGCCACTATCGACTTCAAGGATGCTTATTTCCAGATACCCATCTGGCAGGGGCATTGGCGGTTACTGAGGTTTGGCTTCAAGGGGAGAATATTCGAGTTTTGGGTTCTGCCTTTCGGCATTTCCCTGGCTCCCCAGACATTCACTCAATGTGTGGATACTATCTTACACCTATGAGGTTGCGAGGCCTCCAAATCCTGAATTACGTGGACGACTGGCTGGTCTGCACAGTCTCAGAAGAACAGTGCTGCAGCCATGTAGCCCTGCTCTTAGAACATGTTCAGGCTCTGGGTCTGCACCTGAACTACAAGAAGAGCAAACTCCACTAATCCCAGGTCACAACTTTTCTAGATATGACTCTGGACTCCAACAAGGCCACTGTTTCCAGCCTTCAGAGACTGCCTTGACCACTTCGGGCTACACTCTCGGGTCAACTGAGGAATGTGCCTCATGGGCCTCATGGCAACCATGGTGCAGGTAGTCCCTCTAGCACTCCTATACACATGACCTGTTCAACGACACCTGCTGAGCCTGGGCCTCTGCCCACAGTTGTCTCACCAGGCGGTGATTTTGGTTTCACAGGGGCTCCACCAAGATCTCCACTGGTGGAGGGACTCTGCCAACTTAGAGCAGGGACATGCAGTGGGACCAGTGACTCACAGTCAGCTGGTCTTCACAGACACTTCCCCAATCGGTTGTGGATGCGGTCCATGAGGGCTGTGGGGTCAATGGCCCTTTGACCGGCCACTGGGCAACCGTCCTCCTTGCGCTCCAGCAGTTCCTGTCGAGACTGAGAGGCTATCATGTCATTGTCAAGACAGCCAGCACAGTCACAAAAGTCTACATCAACACACTTTCCTCTGTGCCTTTCCTCATTTTACTCTCCTCCAGCCGAACCTCCGCCGGGCCAGACCGAGGAGATGAGGTTGTCCTTGTGGCCCCTCTTTGGCTGCACATGCTGTGGTTTTCAGCAGTTGCACCGCTCCTGAACAGAGCACCATAGGAGCTCCCCGTTTGAAGGGACCTCCTGTCTCAGGCGAGCAGGACGCTGTTCCATCCCTTCCCTGCAGGCCTCAGGCTGATGGCCTGGCTCCTGAGAGGGAAAGGCTCCTTGCCATAAGGCTGCATGAGCCGGTGGTATGAACTATGCAGGAGTCTTGTGCACCATCCACTAGAGCTGCCTACTCGTACCGCTGAGGAGTGTTTGCCTCCTTGTGTGCGGTCCACCAGATGGACCCCCATGAAGCCACAGTGGAGACCATCCTGCAGTTCCTGCAGTCCCAGCTGGAGGTAGGTAAGTCTGCGGTTACCCTGCGAAGTATGGTGGCACTGATCAAGGAAGTTCACGTTGGTCAGTCAGCACAGTAGGAATGAAACATCTCTGACCTCCCGATTTCTTAAAGGTGCCCAGAGGCTTACAAAGTCTGGACCCTCAGTTCCCCCATTGGACTTGGATTTAGTCCTTGGCGCACTTCAGCATCCCCTCTTTTGGCTGCTCGAGGATGCTGATTTGAATTTTCTTTCCCTTAAACAGTTTTTCTGATTGCCATAACATCTGCCAGGAGGATTAGCGTGCTCCATGCTCTGTCAGGCCACAAGGATTTTATTTCTTTAATTGTTGTAACTTTAATATGTTTGTCTGGAACAGGTCTCTCTTGTAAATGAAACATTGAGTCTCAATGGGACTACCTGTATAAATAAAGGTTAAATAAAAAAAGGATTGCTGCAGGTTTTGCCAGAAGGAACGGGGGTTATCCTCCGGCCCAACCCTGCATTTCTGCCGAAGGCTCTATCCGAATTTTTAAAAGCTACAATGCATATCAAAAGTGATACAAAGATTTCTTTCATATATTTTCGCCTTAACTTGGATCTGGGTGTAATTTGTGCCCCTCTTTCCACTGAGTTAGTGTGGCAAAATACTCCAAACAAAATGTGCATAAATGTGTTTCCATCCACTATTGTTATATGATTAGGAGCTGGTTCAACTTGAGTCAGATGCAATTAATCCATTACAGAAGAAGTGACTGCAATAGAAATTATGTAATTCAAGGATCCTCAGTTGAACATCAAACAGTGGAAAACAACTTGAGGTGTTAGAGACGAGAGTAACTAGTTACATGTAACATACAATAATTAAATACAAAAGAAATTTAATTTGTAATTAATATTTATTGGTACTAAATTACAGCTTGTAATCCCAATGTTGGTGATTACAAAGGGGTCATATCTGCATAAATTATTTTCATGTATTTTCATGTTGCATTTTATTTTCATGAAAAATGTAACATTCATTCAGTATATTCAGCATCTTTTGGCCTTGCCAATCTCTTATTTTGACTTTGGCAAGGCCAACAGGTGGCCAGTTGCTTTGTGGTTTAGCAAAGCAATTAGGACAAATTTGAGTGCAAGACCATCGAGGGCAGGATGCCTTATAGCTATCTCTATGTCTAGAAAGATTCCATTAATTTGCCAGTATGGAGTCAAATTTTGAGTATTATCTTTGATTGTTTGAATTTGCACCGCCTCACATCTTCTAATCAAATCAATGCGCATTGTTCCAAAGAACCTGAGTCTGCCAAGCCTGGTGACAGCACAGAAATGGGTGGCCACCCACAAGAATAAATTCCATGTTTAATTAGAATTAGAACTAACAGGACTTTACAGAATAAATCTTGTGTATCAGCAATTAAAATGTTGCCGGCATTAAAATGATCCATGCCAAGTACCTGCAGTCAGTCACATAAAGCAAAGATGGAAAAAGTAGTTCAATCATTAGTCACAGAATTCATCAAAATATAGTCTTGTGTAATAAGTTACCCGTTTACCTGAATGTTACATTTCAAAATGCACTTTTCCAACTTCAAAAATGTCCTGGCTAAAAAGGAAGCGCATTATCAAATCTACCTCCTTATAAGTCGATGAGGATAATGGCAGAAGGTGATTGTCATGTACTGAGTGAGAGGACCCAAGTGCAGACACACAGAGACAGACTGTAGTGAACAGAAAGCGAGCCATTTATTATGGCTGGTGGCAGAAGTACACAAGGTGAAGCATAAGGTACAAAAGGAAACTGAAAACCTCAAACTTGGAATACAAACTAGGCCTAAGAAACACTGGAACTGGGAGACAGTAAGGAAGGTGAACTAACACTCTGATAAAGGGAGACTGAGACAATGACTGTGTTCAAATTCAGGGGCTCCATCCTTTGAAAGACGAGATCTATGTAGGCCGGGTCCTTATGAGACCGCAAAGACTGCAAAGGCTGGAAGTGAGCGGCTGTTAAATGGGACAGTCTAGCCTACAACATGCTGCTTTGGTTGCTTAGCAACCATGACTGGGTAGCCGCTAGAAATGCTTTGTATGGCATTGTTTGACAGAAATGAAGGGAAAAATCTTCATCTAATTTGTCTTACTTTTACTGAGATGTTTCATTGGTACGTGATGTATCTGAGGCTGAGAGACCATGAAAATAAACAAAAAAAACCCCAAAAAGATTGTTAGGCTGTGTTTCCTTACCCAACAGTAATGGTAACATTAGCTAGTAAATTCAATTCAATTTTCAATTTAATTTTATTTATATAGCACCAAATAACAACAAGTCGCCTCAAGGCACTTTATATTGTAAGGTAAAGATCCTACAATAACTGTAAACAACAGTTAGCAAATGTAGTTCATGAGACTTTCTCTCACTTTGGAAATATAATATGGCCCACATTAAATATATTAATATATGAAATATATTTAATTAAAATTTACAGAAGTGAAATTTAATTCCATTGTTTCAAATACTATGCTTTAGTAAAAATTCAAGGTGCATTTATTTCCATTTCATATCTTCTTCTACCCATCTCAGCTTCATCTCAGAGACAAATATCTTTTAAAGTGAATATATCAATGTATTATATATGAAGGAGACAAATATTGTTCTTTTAATATATTGGCACCACTACATTTGTCTGAAAGCTTTAGTTACTAATATGGATAAAAAGAAAATTCACAAGTTGTGATCATTTTGCATGTTTCTGAAAATGGAGAGTAGACTGATATATTAAATATTCCTTTACTGGGTGAGAAAATCATGTCGTATCATAACTGGCTTAAGTCAGATGGAAAAGAGACCAGAGCCTTAAACAGGCTGATTTTTGCTAAATGGATCTAACACAGCACAGATGATACAAACATATAACATCAAAATATGATGTAATGCTGTAGATGAACTTATCTCAAAATATTCTTGGGAGCTTGAAAAAGAAGGCGACTGGACTTCAAGTTTTTGAAGATGTTTCACCTCTCAACCAAGAGGCTTCCTAACCAAGAGGTGAAGAAGCCAGTAATATGCAACAAACACATACATGTAGCAGTAATATTAATCCAAAATACACCACGTTTCATAGAACTGAAGAAAAATAAATACTGAGCTTGACATTTATTTTCAGGAACATTTTGGTGCTGATAGTTACACCCTAACTTTTTGAATGTAGAACTTTTCACTGCCCTTTATACTTTTTACTTGAAGTACCTGAGTACTTTTTCCACCATTTAAAACATCCCATTGTAATGATAATGATTATAAAATTACTTTAACATTACCTAAAAAGATGGATTTTGGATCGATAACTAGTTATTTTAAACTTTTCTAACAGTCCTTCACAAAGAGAGAACAGCCTGTCTGTTCTCTCCCTGTTCTCCTCTCCATCTCTCAGGTGGCGCTGGCTGGCTCCTCTTCCTCCTCCTCTTCCTCAAACACTGCTGAATTTGTCCTGGTGTATCATCAGGTGTGGAAAGCCTCTGTCCTATCACCTCTCCCTCAAAGACACCATAGATAATCTGCAGCAGTGGGTTTCTCAGTCTGTCCTGACTCTGGACACTTGCAGTTCTCAGACAAAGGAAATCAAAGTTGCAGGATTAAAGTACAAGTTTAACTTATAAATATTGGTGCTGGGCAACGATTAAAAATCGCATTGTTATACCCAAAATTCAATTATGAATTCAAAAGTAGTGTATTCCGTACTTTTATTTTAAAATACTGCTATATGAACAAAAGTGCAATAACATTTGGTTTCCAATTGCTTTAAACAAATAAAGTGTTTTTTAACAGCAGTATTCCCTTTCACAATAGCAGGTAAAGTATTTCTTGTAAATCTCAACTTAAAGATTAATGTAACTGTGGCAGCGGAGTCAGGGTGTGGCGTCAGGGGAGGCCAGCCAGCACACCAGAATGGCATGAATCAATCAGGCCTCCCCTACTTGATGAGGACGCTGAGTCCGGACAAGGAGACGGAGAGTGGAAAGTGGCAGCTGGCAAGCCGCGCAGCAGCTGAAAAGTCGCGGGGGCTGAGCCGGAGATCCGGCGGCTGGAAAGC
>VUQS01045817.1:6011-21894 GCA_015108495.1 Heterochromis multidens
AGTAGCATGTGGAAGAACCTACACAGCCACAACAGCCTGGCACCTCCTCCTCATGCTGGTCACCAGCTTGGTCACACATTGCTGTGGGATGGCATCCCATTCTTCAACCAGCATTTGTCACAAGTCAGCCAATGTGGTTGTGTTGGTCACCCTGGCACGAACAGCACACCCAAGCTGATCCCACAAGTCCACAAGTCTGACCTCAACCTCAAGATAGGGTTGAGGTCAGGACTGCAAGCAAGTCATTCCATCCTCTCCACTCCCAAATTCTGGAGGTAGTGTCTGATGAACCCCCCCTCTGTGGGGCGAGCCTTGTCATCTTGGATGGAATTTGGTCCCAGATTGTGGAGATATGGGATTGAAACTGGTTGCAGAATCTCATATCTCTCTGTATTGCCTCCAATGATGACAAGCCTTGTTTTTCCAGTGATGGAGATGCCGCCCCACACCATCACACTGCCTCCACCAGAAGATGTTACCCTATCAGTGCACAATCAGCATAGCGTTCTCCGCGTCTTCTCCACACTTTGACCCTACAATCCAACTGTCGTAGGCAGAATCTGGACTCATCACTGAACATAACGTTACTCCACATGTTCAGGTTCCAGTGCACATGTTGCCAACACCACAAATGTGGCACCATATAAGGGGAAATAAACAGGCTTTCCAGCAGTATAAGATTTATTACCAAGAAGCATTGTTACAACAAAGAAATAATCAACCAAACACAAATTTCCTTACTTTCTGTGCTAAGTTTAGATATAACAGCCCTTTTCTCAGAATGGCAGTACAGTTTCGATACCAATAGATAAATGGACATCAGACCTGAATATACACCAGTTAGGACATCAATTAAAATGCTATTACAACATCTCAATACAGCCAGCCAAAATATGTAGTAATATCCCACCATTAGCATTCTATAAGCTAATGGTGATTTAAAATGTACAAGTGAACTCCGTTGGGCCTTTGACAACAGAATTAATTACATGATCACTAATCTATACAACTGTTCAGATGTTAGAAACATTTAGTCTTCGACCTATCCGTCTGGGGTCATAATTTACATTTACGGGCACAGTCATAAATCTTATTGAAAGATTATATTATAATCTGACACTGAAATATTATACATGATCTTAATACAGATTAATCCTTAATTATATTTATATAAATAATTTTGCATTTGGCACAATGCCAAGAAAGGACAGGTTAAGAAAACAGAAAGAAAGGGAGACTTTTGCACAGTAATGTATATATATGACAATGTGGAGATGCTGCCCATATATCTGCTGAAGTTTGGATAGACCATAACATTATAATTCATTAAATATTCCAGCAGTAAGTGAGACTGTGTGGGAATTTCTTTTGATTACTTTTTCCAAGTTTTTCTCTTAAACTCACCTGTCATTCATTCAGGTGTGCAGAGATTTTTTTACAATATTGTAAATACACTTAGAATAATATAGCACCAGCAAAGTATAACCTTGCATACAAAATGTGATACTGAATAAAACATACAAAACTGATTTTTTTAACAATTTTAATTAATAAATTCTTAAGCAGCAGTGGGCAGCAATGTGGTTAGCACTGTTGTCTCACAGCAAAAAGGTCAAAGGCAAAACTTTGCAATACAATAAGATTCCGTGTCTTCATAATGTAGAGCATAGTGAGACACTGAACAAGTTTGTTCAGAGACCAATAACAGCCTATTTGAGGCAATATAAATCTAGTCTAAAGCACTTTGAGTGGTCAGTAACACTAGAAGAGTGCTATATACGCTTCCCAGACACTTTATTAAGTACAACTGTTCAACTGATTGCTAACATAAATATTTAATCAGCCAATCACATAGCAACAACACATTACATACTGTAGGCATGTAGACATGGTCAAGACCATTTGCTGAAGTTCAAACAACTGAGCATCAGAATGGGGAAGAAAGATGATTTAAGTGGCATGGTTGTTGGTGCCAGACAGGCTAGTCTGAATATTTCAGAAACTTCTGATCTACTGGAATTATCCCACACAACAACTATAGTTTACAGATAATGGTCTGAAAAAGTGGAGAATGGCTTGAATGCTTCAAGGTGATAGGAGTGCAACAGTTACTCAAATAACCATTCATTACAAACAAGGTATACAGAAGAGCATCTCTGAATGCACAAAGCAGATGGACTACAGAAGCAGAAGACCACACTGTGTGCCACTCCTGTCAGCTACAAACAGGAAATTGAGGTTACATTTGACATAAGCTTACCATAACTGAACAACAGAAGATTGGAAAAATGTTGTCTGCTCTGATGAGACTCAATTTCTACTGCTTCAGATAGGAGGATCAGAATTTGGCTTAAACAACATAAAAGCATGGATCCATCCTGCCTTGTATCAATGGTTCAGGCTAGTGGTGGTGTAATAGTGTGGTGGATATTTTCATGGCACACTTTGGGCCCTTTAGTAAGTCAACCACACACCCCTTGCATGCAGCTTTTATTTTCCTTTCCTCTGAGTGTGTGTGCTTGTGTGTCTACCAGGGGACAGACTGGTGAAGGTGAACGGGCAGAGCATTCTGGGGAAACCCTACTCTCAGGTTATTGCGCTTATCCAAAACAGGTTGGAGACTATTTTTTGACACAATACATCTCATTATTTACATCTGAATTATATATCAGTAATTGGACTCAAATTTTCTGGTGTTTTTTTCTCTTGTAGTGAAAACATTCTGGAGCTCTCTATTATGCCAAAAGATGAGGATGTGTTGCAGTTGGTAAGTGTGAGTATAGTCTTTCTTAAATATTCTCTTTTTTCCTTCTTTTCCCCCTGACTTGCGAAACCATCAGTTTTTTCAGAAACTCATTAATGCTAAAATGTTTTATTGTGCATGAACAGAAAGGAGTGCATCATCAGCTGGCATACAATACAGGAAGCTTATAGAATATATGAGTAGAAAATGTGATATTTTATAAGAATAACAATGTTGTTGTTGTTATTATTATTATTGTTATTATAGAAAGAAATACATCACAGTTATGATTACAATTTAGTCTAAAATAAATTCTGTTAATAGAGAAGGACATAAGATAAAATAGACGACCAATAACAAACAACCTGTTAAAAGTGCTCCAGAAGTATTACAAGCAAGGTTCTAATGTTGGTTGTACAGTAAGCATTTACAGATAGAAAGCCAGAAAAATTGCTGCATGGTCTATGCTAACTCACTCTGCCTACTCTGCCCTCTCACTGTCCCTGCTGTATATCTGCCTTTCATTCTCTCTTTCATTTTTGACATTGTCTCCTCCCCCTGCTGTCCTCAGGCATACTCCCAGGATTCCTACATAAAAGGCAATGAGCCATACTCAGGCAAAGCTCGAAACCTCCCTGAGCCACCACCTCTTCATTACCCTTCCAACAAGCCCAGCTCCACTTCCTCAAAGCCTAGCCACAACATTCACAGCTCCATTGACAACTGGCAGTGTCGAACCAGCCCCATCACCTCACCATTGGACAACTGTCCCCCTGCTGCTTCTACTCCCCCCTCATGCTGGCTTGGGGGTGCTGAGGATCCCAGCATTCACTTTGCCCCATCGGGGGGATACCGTGGACGGTCTTCATCTGCCATTAGTGCACTAGACTTTCACTTTGCTAACCACAATGCTGCCATTGCCTCTGCAACTCTGCCTCCTCCACGGAAAGCTCCTGTCCGCGCTCATGTTGCTGCCCTCTGCCACCAGGCTCTGTCAGACTGGTACCACAGTCAGGCTCAGACTGCAGAATGCATGTCGCCCCAGCATCGCAGTATATCTCAGGATCATTTAGTCGAGCTGGGGTTGGGCTTGGCAGTCAGTCCCAGACCTGCAGCTACCGCTGTGGCTTCTTTAGAGCAATGCAGAAGAGAAACATTCCTACACCACCACCAGGAAGCTGCTGCTTCCCATGATTCTTATTGGTTCGGCAGCTGGGGTAGCGTATCAGGACCAGGAAAGAGGTCATGTTCAGAGACCCTTCTGGCAGCCTATGCCGAATATGAGCACAACTATGGACGTTCTGTGGAAACATTGGCCCAAGCCTCTGCTCTGGTCTCAGCGCGTTCTGAACAGACTTCACAAAGCTCCAACGTGACAAAATTCAACGAACAGAAAGACCAGAAAACCTCAGTAGGACATCAGCACCAAAACACAGTAAAATCCTCCTTCACAACCTTTTCTACAGTGCCTCCCAGTGACAGACAGTCAGGTCAGCAGGTAGCAGAGCCCCAGACGAGGAGAGTAAAAGAGGAAGAGCAAGTGGGCTACAAAAGCTACAGCCCTTCCTTTTCCCACAAAGCTGGCCACCTCCACCAGCAGGCCCACTCTTTTAGAGAGCCCAGCTACAGCGGCCCTCACCTCGACTGGAGGCCTGCCAGCAGAAGCAGCCCTGCTGATAGTGATGTGGGGATAGCACCCCGATCCAAGTTCATCGCCCCTCTGTCTGCATCAGAGGAGGAGAGGGTGCAGCTTAGGGAGGACAGAGAGGTTATCTCCCCTGTATGCCTGACTCAAGAGGTGGTCCTGAGGCAGAAGCTGCCTCCAGGCCTTTATACCCCCATTCAGACTCTGCAACATCCACACTACAACATACCTGTGGAGTCCTCAGAGCTGTCTGGTTTGACATCCTCCCCCTCTCCTGTCCCTGCAGAGACCATTCCCAAACGCAGGTCCAGTGGCAACCTGGCACAACATGCATTTGACTCCTTGTCCTCTATTCCCTTCATAGGTTAGTGACCTTTCCTTAGACTTACACAGTTGTAAGATGTCAAATCTTGTCAGGATTGTAACAAATTTAAAAGTTGTCATGAATGCTTTGAAATTGACAGTAAGATCTTTATACATGTTTGGTGTGTGTAAATTGCATAATTGTAACCATGTTACAAGTGCTTTTTTTATGGCATTTTTCAGTATTCTGAATATTTCTTGTGTTGTCTGTTGACAGATATTGAAGAGAGATATGAAATATTAAAGAGATCTTTAATATTTCATAAATTTATATGAGCATTGAACTAAAACTAAAACTCTGGTAGAGTTTTAGTTCTGAAAACTTGCCAGAAAACAAAATGCCAGTGAAGGTACAAATAATCTTCTGTCAGATTCTGAGGATCCAATGTTGTTGGCTAATACACCCAGTGAAAAAGCATATCAGGGGTATTAGAGGGTGATGTAGCTTAACTTACAGTACTGTGCAAAAATCATGAACTACACCTCATTTCTTTATATTTTGCTAGGTAAATGGGAGGTAAATGGGAGGTGCAATAATTTATTGAAAAATGTAAACAAATGGAAAAAAGGCAAAATGGAGAGTTTGTGCAACTCTAACGAGTTTGAAAATCAATATTTGGTATGACCACCTTTATTCTTCAACATAACCTGAACTCTTTTAAACAAGCTTTCTTGTAATTTCTTTAAGTAGTCTTTAGGAATAGTTCTTCAGCTTTCTTGAAGGACATTCCAAAGCTCTTTTTTGGATATTGGCTGCCTTTTGTTCTATTCTCTATCAAGATGAACCCACACCGCTTCAAAAACATTGAAGTTCGGGCTTTGGGGAGGCCAGTCAATGACTGATAGTGTTTCACTGTATATTTTTTTTGGTACTGCATGGTAGGGGTGAGCGACATAGCCTCAAAAGCACTTTGAGTGCCAGTCCTTTACCAGTTCTTAATACCGTGTATTGCCTCCTTTAACATCAATGACAGAAGTCTTTTGTGGTAGTTGTGGATGAGGCTCTTTATTTTCTCAGATATGAGAACACTGTTGAATGAGCACAACTGTAAGTCCATTGATGGAAGATCAGTCCTTATAATCCTCTCTGCAGTCTTTATGAATCTCTGGAGAGCCTTCCTTTCTGCCTTGGTTTTTCCATACCAGACAGTGGTGTGGTGCCAGTAGTGAGGATGCTCTCCACCAGTCCTCTGTAGGCTTGAGTGAGGGGCAACTGCTCACTCCTGCCTTCTTGAGCAGCCTGATGAAATAAAGCCACTGCTGGGCCTTTTTCACTGTGGGTGTGGTATTTACAGTCCAGCTCAGGGTCAATGTCACATGAAGACCAAGGAACTTGTAGCTGTCAGTTGTCTTCACTTCAGTCCCATTGATGTAGAGAGACTGCAGAGGCAGTGTGTGTTTCTTAAAGGCTACAATTGTTTCACGTTTTGTCTTCGTTGAGGAGGAGGTCATTATTCTCTCCGTAGACAGTAAAGGTTTTGACCAAGTCCCTAATTGGAGTTTGTCCCCAGCCTTTATGAGGCCCAGGATGGTCATATCATCAGCGTACTTGCTGACGATGACAGTGTTGTCCTCGATGGCAACACAGTCATGGGTGTACAGGGTTTCAGCCCTGTGGTGATCAATTCAATTCAATTCAATTCAATTCAATTATGTAAAAAATCACAACAACAGTCACCTCAAGGTGCTTTGTGTTGTAAGGTAAAGACCCTACAATGATCCTGTGCTGATTGTGAGTTCAGAGGAGACCCTTCCTCTCATCCTCACCACCTGTGGTCTGTCCATTAGGAAGTCCAAAATCCAGTTGCAGGTGGGAATTGGGAACGTATTCTGGTGTAGGTTCTGCTGCTGTCCAGATATTGTAGGGTGTGGTGGAGGACTATGGCCACTGTGTCGTCCACTGATCTGTTGGAGTGGTAGGAAAACTGTAAAGGGTGAGTGGTGTCAGGGACCACAGAGTTGATGTGTGTCAGTAGCGCAGCTTGTACCGGGCCCACTTGTATGCTCCTTCATCCCCTGACTTGAAAGCCTCACGCCTTTGCCTGATTTTCATGTCCTTCATTTTGTACATGTGCATTCAACCAGGGCTTTTGATTTGGAAAGACATGAACAGTTTTTGTGGGGACCCAAATTGAAGTGCACCAACTGATGTAGTCACTGACAGTTTCCATATAATTGTGAATATTGTCTATTGCCTCTCTAAAGATGTCCATGTCTGTAATGTGTAGGCAGCTCTGCAGGTTTGCCAGTGCACTTTCAGTCCAGGTGTTAATAGTTCTCACTGTAACTGGACTGGCCTTTAGCTGTTTGGTGTAAATAGGTTTTAGAAGGATTGCCACGTGGTCAGATTTACCAAAATGGGGTTTGGGTTGAGCAGTGTATGCCTTGCTGATATTACTGTAGCAGTGGTCAAGTGTATTGCTTCCCCTACTGGGAAAGTTCACAAACTGACCAACGTGAAATAACCTTACGATCATGAGGACGGCTATTCCTCCTCCACAGCTCTTGCTGCTCTCCCCTGCATTGCTGTCGTCTCTGAAGATAGCCGTTCAGTGTTATTGGCTCATCTGGTTTCACAGCCAAGTTTCACAAAAACACAGCATTGGCCAGTCCTGAACGTACCGCTGCGAAGATGTGCTGTATCGGAGTTGCCTGATCATAACAGATGTTAACTTTTGCTGCTGCCCTGACATGGTGTACGAAGACACATACAAACAACATGTACAAAAACAAGTGGGACTCTAGCAATCTATGATGTTGCATCGCACGGAACACCATCTTAATTTAAAAAGGCTTCACTTGTCTCAGTTAAGGTCAGTGTTCATGATCCAACAATAAGAATGAGACTGGGCAAAAATGTCATCCATGGGCGAGTTCCAAGGCTAAAACCACTGCTGACCAAAAAGAACACAAAGACCCATCTCACATTTGCCACAAAACTTCTTGATGACTTTTGGGGAAATATTTTGTAGACTGACAAGACAAAAGTAGAACTTTTTGGAAGGTTTGCATCCCGTTACATCTGGTGTAAAACTAACACAGCATTTCATAAAAAGAGCATTATACTAACAGTCAAACATAGTCAACCTCTGAATGTCTAAAAAAAACAAATCAAAAAGAATGTTTTGGAGTGGCCTAGTCAACGTCCGGACTTAAATCCCTTTGAAATGCTTTGGCATGACCTTAAACTGTCATGATCCGGGGCTAGGTTAGGAATTTCTGTCTCTCTTCACTAATGTATCCTCAGTTGAAGGTGGGCAGGTAAGCTCCAGGCTCACACACTGAAAAAAAGGGAACTGGGGAGTTGTTGAATTTGCACATTCACTTCATGCCTATCATACACGAATAATTTATGTTTCTTGTGCAAACATAATTAACTCTCGTACGTTTCATGTATTCTTTGAGGATATTCAATCTATTAGAATGAATCATGTTGGAATGAAACAAAGTAGTCATGTTTTAACCTGAAGCTCCGCCCCCGGAAAGGCAATCAGGAGGGAAACCGACTGCACCCGCCCCCATTTTTTTCCCTGGCTTTGGAAAATTTACTGTGGTCTGGAGTTCTACACTTTGAAGGTAAATAAAAATTTAAAACTGAAATAGCATGAAAAAGAGTGTAGACCCTTTATACGTGTCAATTTTACTGAGGGAGAGTTTCTTGTTAGTATTTTATGTAGCCTGGTTATTTATCGAGCCTGTTATGAAACGCAAACGGAAGGCTTCGGTTAGCGAACATTAACTGTTTTCAAGTGATAGGATAATAAAATCAGTAATAACGAAATATAATGTGAGGTAAGTTTTTTGTAATGTTTTATTTTTCTGTGTATGTTAACTGACTGTAACTAACTTGTATCAGTGTCTGTAATAAGTGGCTGTACAAGCAGTGTCTTAACAGTTAAACAAGCTACTGTAGGGTGAGAGATAGAATAAGCTTGTTGAAATGTCTGCTGCCACAAAATAAAACAAAGTCACGCAGTTAAGATGATATTTTGGGGATTTTTGCTATTTTAATAGATTTAGTTTATGCTTTTTTTCTGCTACAGCTTTTGCTGCAGCTCTTCACTGTTGGTGTGGCTGCTCTGTTTGTGAAGTGTGTGAGCAGTTACATTACTGTACCAGCACATAGACATAGCTACTGTAAAGGTGCATACTGACAGGATGATGTAGATACTATAATCTGCCATGAACCCATGAAGGGGCTGCAGTGATAAGGAAAGGCATCATAGTTAACGTTACATGGAACTGGCCTTCTTTTCATTTTGTAGGCTTGTAAAAAAAATAAAATAAAAAAGAAGAATTTGAAAGCTGTTATACTAAAATGTGGGCCTGTTTAGATCCCTGTTGGCATGGCAGTTCACAGGGGCTGTGGCTGTGTGCTGGAAACGTTACTTCTCTCACAAGAGAAAGTCACTCACTTCTTACAAAGCTGGACCTACATCTTCCACAGGTTCCCCAGAGGGAATCTGGTCGACCAGTAATAATAACTCAAAAAAAAATGATAGTAACTGTGCTGATAGTCAATTTCACTACTGTTTATGTTTAGTGTGAAATTTTCACATAGACAAAGATGTAACATTTCATTTTGTTGCTGAATAGATACCTGATTTTGGAGAGAGAGTTAAGAAAGGCATGTACTAAATGCTGTACCTCTCTGTGGTGAAAATCAAATGGCCTAAAATTAAAGAATTATTTTGATATTTTACAGATTTCTGATGTTCCCCCTGTGAAATGCAATATTCAGTCTCCACTTTGCTCTGACTGTGGTTGCCAAGGCTCTGTAGCACTGGTGAGTATTCAAACTGTTTAGGTGTTTAAATCACATTTTTGTTGTTTTCAAACATGGTCTGTATGATGATGATGAAGCAAACATTGGTCTTCAGGTCACCCCACATATTTTCAATGAGATTCAAGTCAGGGCATTGTGCATGCTAGTCAGTAACGTTCACTTTAGTCTGCTGGAGATAGTCCTTCACCAGGAGTGGTGTATGTTTTGGGTTGTTGTAATGTTGGAAAACAGAGCAACGACCCAGACCCAGTTTTGCTGCTGACTGCTTAAGGTTTTCTTTCAAAATCAAAATCTTACATATCCTTCTTTATTCATGATTCCTTCCACCTTGACAAGAGTCCCAGTTCCAGACACACTAAAGCATCCCCACAGCATAATACTCCCACCATGATGCTTTCTCAAGTGACAGCTTAAACTCTTCCTGATGTTTTTATACTGTGTGGAAAATAACCCTCAGTTTTAACTTGATTTTACAAGTTTTGAACATGACAAAGTTGAAGCGCATCACTGCACAGCAGTGGTTTGTGCTGTGGCTCAATAAAAAGGTCAGTTTTTCAGGGCCTAATATGTTTTCTAAAGAAAACTAGTATCTTTAGAAATGTTATATTGCTCTGTTAAAAAAACACTTGAGAAATTTTTGACTTTTTCAATCTTTTGACAGATTGAAACGTGCAGTGATGTTTCTGAGTGATCTTGGGAGACATCAGCTGTCAAAGGTTGACTCTATGCAGACTTCCTGGACCTGTTGCAGAAGACAGACATTTTGCACTGACTGCAAACTTCAAGCTTTGGATTATGGATGCACAGTTTGGAAATTAAGGAGCCTCTCTTCAGTGGATGGAGTACAGGACAAAGCGACACCTACTAGGGATGCATCAGTGTGCTAAGGTAATTTCCACTTTAGCTACTACCTTATGCCTGCCCTCGCTGGATGAATCTATATTCCTGTTCAGTGGCTATGTCAATACTGACATATTGACTTCACTGGACTCTGAGAAATTCAGCTCATCCAGCTAAAGGACATTTTGACCCAGCATCTTACACGTTCAGTCAGTTTTGATTTGATGCAGAGCTTCAGAGACACAGTTGAGACACTGTACATATTTCATATACAAGCATCCTATGCTTCCTATATATATTTTATTTGGACTAAAGAACACTTACTTTGAACCTCAAGTCTCCAGAGTTTAAGTATACTCTTAAAGGACGACAACAGCTTTCTTGCTGGTCTTGGAGCTAGGAACCAGTAAACATTCAAAGAAAGCACTAAAGACTGAGTGGCATGAATTTACTACTTTGCTATGTGACATTTAACAAAAATTCAAGTTGATTTTTTTTTTTTAACATAATGATACCTTTAAGATTGTGGTGCTGTATTAGGGGTCCAGCAGTATGGTTTTCAGTGCTGTGTTATATTACATTTCAAACAAGTGAGTTCTGTGTGTGTCACTTGCTTATTGTGTTGATTGGAAGTCCAGTTTTGTAATATTGAGATATACAGACACTTGGTGAATGAAGTATGTTTTGTCTACTGGCCTTAATGCTTTTAAAAAATGTTTAGAATTAATATTGTGGGTAGAATTTGTTAAAATTGAGCAGTGTACAAAACAAGTATATACAAGTTTACAGAAGTAGTAGCATTTTAATAAAGTAGTAGTATTCTACTTAAGCAGTAGTATGAAAATATACTTAAAGTACTTGTGTGTACTCAGTACACAAAGCCTTTGAATAATTTTGACATTAACAAATAGATTTATGTAGACAATAGATTTGTGTTACAAGAGATGACAGAAATCATGTTGAATCAACATAAATTCAATCTTATGTAAATACTTTGGATTTACTAAAAAATTAGTAAAATTTAAGTGAGGAGGAAATGAAATTATGTTAGTTTACCGCATTCCAATCGTGTGGGACAGATGTGCACAATAAAATCAAGTAAATTCAAAGGATAAAGATCATGTTGAATCAACATGATTGTTTTCATGCAATCTTATGTGAATGAAATACGTTGGATTTACTAGTAAAAATTAAGTGAGGGGAAGAAGAGAAATTATGTTAGTTCAACACAATCCAATCGTGTGGGACCGATGAATGCAATAAAATCAAGTAAATTCTAATTCTTTTTCAGTGCATGCTCGTGGCTTTTCAAGCCCTTCAGCCTACACATATGATCCTCATCAACTCATCAGTGACCAATATTTTAGGACTGGATCAAGTTCCCACTCTCCACCTGATTGCCATCTACCAATTGTGAAAATTTGCCTTGTTAGCTGAAGGGCCTCGACCAAGATCTGTTTCTTCCGCGCTGATCCACTCTCTGGAAAGAATTTGCTGGAAACTCACTGATTGCACCATCCTGTCCACCCTTCACTGTTTCCTGTCACTTGTGGAATCCTGACCCATCGCCTCCCCCACCACTGTGTTCCTGGACTAAACAAGTAAAAGCTCAATCCAGCTTACACGCTGAGAATTACCTTCGTCCAGTCACACGAACTAGCCCTTCTCTCCTCTCTGGCAGAAGCGACCTCCGGTGTGGTGCTCCCCAGTCCCCAGTGAATTCCTGTTAGCTTAACCTCTGTGTACACTTGAGTTGCCTGACAATAAACCATCTTAAACTGAATACTGCTGCCTTGAGTCTTGCTTTAGAGTCCTACACCTTAACTGCCATGTTGGCTATGACATAAACAATCCTCCAGTGTGGCTGAATTGAAACAATGTTTGCTGCTTAGCTCCAACATAAAAATTTTATTACTGACAAATACCTTCTTAAGATCCTGCTGGCAGCAAGCAACAAAGCCATCACAAAGTGTTTGCTTCAGGAAAATCACCGTACTGCCACATTGTTTGTCAATATTGTCAAACATATACATACCCTGGAACAGATAACATTTTATTATTAGCCATAGCCACTAGCCGCTACTTTAATGAAAACTTAAACGGCAGCTAACATGACTATCAGATAATTGATAATAGTTAAACAGCTAACATTAACGTGTGTGCCAACCAGGTTAACGTTTATGAGAAGTGTTTAATATTTCAGTGTTGTTGATACTCTTTACTGACCTCTCGAAATTCTTTATTAAGTGTTGTTCAGTTTTGTGAACATCAACTCCTGTTCATGTGTTCAGCTGCTAGTGAGGTTGGGGCTGTGTGTACCAGAATCTTAAAGTGGACTCTGAAGGTAATGGGGAGCCAGTGCAACTGAATTAGCAACAGTGTAATATGTGAATACTTAGAAGACTTATTCAGAAGTCTTGCAGTGGCATTCTGAACAACCTGCATATGTAAGGAAGCTTTGTTAAGACAAGTAAACAATGAATTACAATTAACCAGATATGTTGAAATAAAGGTATGAATAACAATCTTCAGTTCAGAGCGTGACACAATGGAACTCAACTTGGCAATATTTCTTAAGTGATAAAAGCAAGAGCGAACCAGAAATTGAATATTTAACATAACCAAAGTGAAAGCTGAGTCAAAGGTTACCCCAAATTTTCCTGATAGAGGATTCAGGACCTAGAGGGGACCTAGAGTTTCCATTACCTTAGACACAAATCTATTGGGGGCACAAACAAGGACTTCTGTTTTCTCTTCATTAAGCTGGAGAAAATTCTAACTGATAGACAATATAGATAGATAATATCAGCCTGCCAGTAAATCAGTCAGGCTGTATTTGAGATTATTTTTGCCTCCAGAGAACCTCTGTCTCAGGGAAATGTTTTACCAACCATAGCCCCACCTGAGGAAACTCTTGAGCCTATCTTATCAGTGTTTAATCCCTCACCTCTCACGCCTTGTTGTTCACCTGGGATGATGACCTTGTAAATTAACTCACCAGTCCTAGTATTGATCTCCAAGCCTGTTATATACCAGCCTGTTCTGTCGTGTTCAGTTCTCAGTCACCTTCACTTCCACCTCTGTCTCCCCCACTCTCTCCTCCATCTCCCTTTTTGTCAAACTTTGTTCTCAGGACTGCAGTGAGTCTCGCTCACCCACTTTTAATACTGAAAGGGTTTTACAAAACTGGTTTGGGTCAAAATGAAAGAAAAAAGTTGTGTTTATTAGCACATTGACATATTTGTTTTGCCTTGGCTCAATGACCCATCTAAAAGGAATACAGTGACATTTACAACTAAAGAATTCAAAGCCACACTGTGTAGAATTTTCTGACCTATTGTTATAGTGGTATCTCATGCACTTCCCGGAAAAGCTGCTAGTACAGGAAATATGTTTTACAACTTAGGTCTTTTTTTTAATCTTTTCTTATTATTTTATAATATATATATATATATATATATATGTAGTATATATTATTATATACTACAATACTACAGCACTTAATAATTTAGCCAGTGATACAAAGCACAACAAGAAACACTGAAAGTTAAGGAACAAATCAACCATTGCTGTCCAAAAGTGAATATAATAGCAAGTTTTCTCTGAAACACTTCTTGTTATGTGGAATGCATCCAACCACAACTGAGTAAAAACAGATCAGACTTTTACTAAAAATAAAATGTCCAACAGCTGTGAAATAAATGAAATATTAAACATTTAAAAAAAAATCCTTATTGTGACATAACATACCTTCTATGTAAAAAAAACTGGCACATCAAAAGCAGAGTTTTAGCATACAGTTCTGTTAGCATGGCAGGGTAAAATGTATTTATAATCAAAATATATTCCTTTACTGACCACTACATATTCTGTGTTTAACCCATTAATTCATCCATCTGGCTAATGTTGTATCAGTCACTCACTATTTGATACAAGTGATCACTTCGTGTTTCATTTAAGTCTCTCTTGCTTATTTTGTTGTAGTCTCTGTTTGTCTCCTCCTCCTCTTTTCCTCTCTAACTTAACTTGTGTATCTACAGGCAGCATTAAAAGTCGCCGCTCCTCTTACCTACTCGCCATCACCACTGAGAGATCCAGGTCCTGTGACGAGGGTCTCAACACCTTCAGGGAAGAAGGCCCTGTCTTCTCGTAAGTCAAGAACCCTGGAAACTTAAATAACATGGCTTTGTGTCATCCCAGATATAATTTTATCATTTTCCACCTCAGGAACTCAGGATGTATTAGACCTCTTTTCAATTCAATTTCAGTTTTATTTATATAGCACCAAATCACAACAACAGTTGCCTCAAGGCACTTTATATTGTAAGGTGAAGACCCTATAATAATACAGAGAAAACCCCAACAATCAGACCCCCTATGATCAAGCACCTGGCAACGGTGGGAAGGAAAAACTCCCTTTTAACAGGAAGAAACCTCCGGCAGAACCAGGCTCAGGGAGGGGCAGCCATCTGCTATGATCGGTTGGGGGTGAAGGGAGGAAGACAGGACAAAAAACACACTGTGGAAGAGAGCCAGAGATTAATAATAACCCATGATTAAATGCAGAGTGGTGCATAAACACAAGGTGAGTGAAAAGAGGTGAGAGAAGGAGAAACACTCAGTGCATCATGGGAAGCCCATGCCTATTGCAGCGTAACTAAGGGAGGATTCAGGGTCACCTGATCCAGCCCTAACTATATGCTTTATCAAAAAGGAAAGTTTTGACGCTATGCTGCTGTAGTCACGCGAGACTTCAACGGCAATCTCAGCAGTATCGCACATGGCAGCGCGACATTGATTACAAACATTTCAATCATTAGTTTTCTCTGCCAGCTTATCTCCAGACTCCTTTAAGGTAATAGAAATATATTGCAAGTATACTTTACCCAACTTCAGCACTCTGGAGGACAGTAGCAAAGATCTGGACAGATTAATAATAACCCATGATTTCCTTTCCCCCTTGCTTTTTGTCATCTTCATCGAGCCACTAGCAGCAGCAATCCGACAAAATGTAGACATTAAAGGAATTCAAACTGAAAATACAGACCATAAGATAAGCCTGTATGCTGATGATGTATTACTTTTCCTTGAAAACTCACAAACCTCTCTTCTGAAAACAATCACACTTATAGATAAGTTCTCATCCTCATCAGACTACTCCATCAGCTGGAGTAAATCAACAGTTCTGCCTTTGAATTGTAATTTTCAGAACTCCACCACCACTCCACTACAGTCAGGTAACATTAGATATTTAGGTATAAATTTTTCCGCCAGGCTCTCAGACCTGGTATGGTTGAATCATATTCCTCTACTAAAAACGATAGAGGATAATCTCACACGTTGGAAAACTTTACCTATATCACTCATGGGAAGAGTTGCCACCATTAAAATGATGATCCTGCCTAAAATAAACTACTTGTTTTCACTGATTTCTAATAAACCCTCTGTTGCTTGGTTTAAGTCTCTAGACTCAAACATTTCTAAATTTTTATGGAAAAATAAACCA
>VUQS01045818.1:1762-28390 GCA_015108495.1 Heterochromis multidens
TGTTAAAAAAAACCCCCCCCCCCCCAAAAAAAAATAAATTAAATTAAAAAAGACTGAACAAGTATGGTTTGTTTGGAAGGGTTGGCAGGAGATAGCCTCTTCTCTCTAAAATAACAGTGTATCAACACATATGCTTCATACCAGCTGTCAAACACGATCATGGAGAGGTAATAATTTGGGCTTCTTGTGCAGCCACAGGAAGTGGGCACATTGCAGTCATTGAGTCAACCATGAACTCCTCTGAATACCTAAGTATTCCAGAGTCAAATGTGAGGCCGTCTGTCTGACAGCTAAATCTTGGTCCAAATCCGGTCATGCAACAGGACAATGATCCCAAGTACACAAGCAAATGTACAACAGAATAGCTGAAAAAGAAAAGAATCAAGGTGTTGCAATGGTCCTGTTCAAGTCCAATCACCAATCTCAATGAACTGAAGCAACATTGTAAAGAAGAGCAGGCCCGACTTTGATTACCTTTATGTTATTCCTGCTAAAGGTGGTTCTATAACCTACTGAATAATGGACTGTTACTCAGTTTTTTATAGCACTGAACAGAGTCCTGTGAAAACTTTCTTTATCAGATGGCTGTAGTAAAACAGCTATAAATCTTAGGATGGGTCCACTCTAAGGCAATCTAAAAAAAAAAAAAAGACAAAAATGGCTTAAACATGGCATTCCAACACAATTTCTTTAGCAAATAGGTAGTCTAGTTGTTATGCTCTGAATGACTGATTTATGTATATTAGATCTTTTTCACTGCCTACATACCTAAAGCAAAACTAGTCACAACCAAAGTGAATGAAGGAAGGGTGATAAAGTGAAAATGGGGCTTCAGGTGTCCATTTTAACAAGCTCTGATTAAAGAGTTATTTGAATGTGAGCTAAGGCTGTGTTCGCTAGCATTACTCTGAGAAATATTCACCTACACCCAGGAGAGCATTCCCCAGCAATAATTTTACCAAGCTAAGGTTAGCCATCTAGCTGTAAACTACCTATGCAGTAAGAACATGGCAAATGCTTGTTTTCAGTATTAGTTGAGAACTTTGAAAATTTGCCAGCCAGGTGGTATTTCAACTACCGATCGTATCCAGCAAACTCTAGCAACCACTCGCCAACCAGGAATACAGATTTTTTCCTAGCAACCAGGGGTTAGATAGATGTTTTACAGCAGCTGAAGAGAAATGCTTGTTATCGTGCAGTTGGGAGCGTGCACACGTAACACTCTTTGGATTTGCACTGTAAAACCACTAAAGTCTTTCACAGAAATCAGGCAACAGGTTGTTAAAGACAACAGAGGGAGGGAAGGTCTTATTTTTATGTTACCATTACATTTGCATTACAAATCATTTGATTCTAATGAATGCCTTTTTTTTAATTTGATTTTGATGCACTAAATACTTGTAGTATATCTGAAATAGTAGTGTTACCCAAAAGAACACGCTGATTCCTGTTTTTTAATTTTCTCAGGTTGGAGAGCAGTGTGGTGCACAAATACACTCATCCAAGTACCTTTACTATGGCAGCTGAATGCACCAGCACTGAAATGCACATAACAGTCAAGAAAATAATTATCATTCAAGAGCTTGTTGCAGAGATTGGTGTTATCAAGTGCTATGCTGGAAACCTGTCTTTTTATGAAACTAACTGCAAAGCCCTGTATGGAGAAGCCTTTCAAATTCAAATGGAAGTAAAAGGAGGTAGGTACAATCACCAAAGTGAACGTAATATAAATTAATTCATCTTGCAATTTTGAAATCTCTACATCTCTTTTGACTTAAATTGTCTTTCAGGTTTTTGTTTGTTTGTTTTAGTTTTATTTATTTACTTTTTTTTGGTTCTGTTTTTCTATTCTTTAGGTACAAATGTGGCCTACAGAATCAAAAGTGATGAAAAGTTGTTGTCTGGTTTATCTGTGGTCAGTGGAACTGAACCCCAGAACATCACAGTGACTTCAGAAATGGTGAAGAAGCTCGGGTCTGGCTGCCACCACCTGACACTTTATGCATCTAACATGGTCACATCCCTTGAAATGTCCAAAGACCTGCAGGTAAATCAAGATCAAACAAATAACTTGCAGGTATAATTGTCTTTTACTAAAGCAGTAACCAAAATCCCTGATTTTGTATAAAAGATAAAGTTTGTAGTGAACATTTTCATTGTTTGATTAAACAGCTTGAGGATTGATTGAAAAGTTAGGTTGTTTTTAAATGAGTAATTAAATGTAACCTTTAATTATAGAATTCCTTTAAGCCAATTAGGGAAATATCTGTAAACATGAGAACAGCTCTCTTAATTTCATTTAAATTCTCTATCTTTTTTATATCACTTTTGAATTAAAAAATCTGAGCTTTCATCCTGCTGTCCCCATTAGGGTAATCAGTCAAGTACAGGAACAGAGTGTGAAAATGTGTCTTTAATCTAAGTTTAATCAAAATTAAACCACAAGCACTGCCAGAATATTAAAAAGATTGTTTATTGGTCATAGAATATAAATGCCTTTGTCACTCAACTACCAACTAACTTCTGTAAACAGGAAGCTCAGTTCACCTGCTCTTCTCTGCATGGCACACATCAAAAAAGTTTGGAAATGTATTGGAAATTGTGTTCTTCTGATAGACAAGACACAATTTTAGTATGTCAAGACTTTTCTTTGCCAAACAATCTCTAATTGAATGAAACTGCTTTTTAGCATAACTTAACAACCGAAGGCCTGTAATCTCATAGTAACCAGTAATTGCCAGATTAATGTGTTATCTGTTGAAAATATATTCCTCTTCTTTGGAATTCTGCATATCCCACAGGTGTGTATTTTGGAGAAAATAGTTGGACTTCAGGCCTCTGTGTTGACAGCGAGTGATGAATGTTTAGACTCCCCATTTATTACTTTTGGTGTTTCCATTGAACGGGGAGAGCCTGTGCTGCTCTTGTTTTCTCTGACTGGAGACAATAGCTCGTTCACTGAAACCAGACAAATGAATACAAGGAAGGAAATTTTTCAAATTGAACACCCAGTTCAAGGTATGTATAAAAATGTGACAAATATTAGTCAAAATATGTGAAACATAATGAATATTTACACATTTTACTGCTGATTCATTGATTTTGTGTGTTTTGTACAGGATCTATTGAAGTAAAACTCAGAGCATGGAACGTCTTCTCCTCTCTCGAAGTGGTGCTGAATATGTCTGCTTCCTGTGACAAGGATTTAGTCTTTAAACAAAATGGTCATAATGACGTTTTGTTTGGATTTAACAACAAACAAGTAATTCATTTTACAGTTAAATTACAGAAGTACATTGGATGTAAAGTAATATTTTAAAAAAGTATTACCCCCTCCACCTTCCTAATGTTTGTCCTATTTTGCAAGATATTTATACATGCTTGTGTTCATTTTCAGAGGAAGAAACATGTGAGAGTTGGTAGATCTCCACTGACAATCACCGCAACACCTTCAGCTTCAATAACTAGAAAACAACCTATCACACTTTCAGTAACTGGGTTATCTACTATTAATGGTATTAGCGGAGGATCTACCAATGGGAACAACCAGAATGGGAATAACCAGAATTGGAACAACCAGAATGGGAATAACCAGAATGGGAATAACCAGAATGGGAATAACCAGAATTGGAACAACCAGAATGGGAATAACCAGAATGGGAACAACCAGAATGGGAATAACAAGAATGGGAATAACCAGAATTGGAATAACCAAAATGGGAATAACCAGAATGGGAACAACCAGAATGGGAATAACCAGTACCAGTGGACATGTGGTAAGAATAATATTTCTGTCCTCAAACAAATAATAAATATTAACCTTTTTTTATGTTGTTCATGTTGTCATTTTATGAACCTCAGATTAGGATAGCAAACTGCTAAAGTGTCTATTGATGTACTGTGCTACTTCCTGTTGTGTGTTGCTTTCTAGCAAATAATCTGTATTGATAGCATAGAGACTGAAAAAATATGACCTACTTTAGGAACAGAGACATTTTATTGGTGGCAGATGGTTTGTTGAGCTTACATATTTGTCAAACTATTTAAATTTTAAATGTAGCAGGAGGAAAGGTTTTTATGATCTGATCTGTTTGATAATGTAATGTATGTATGAATTCCTTGATGAACCCACGAATTTGCAAATAATGTTTTCAAAAATTTGCTCTGCTTTCTTTTTTTTTTTTTTAACACACAGATCTATCCAGTTTGCCAAATGAGTGTCTGTTGTGCAAACTGATGCATATTTTAATATATGGTCTAAACCTGATATAGCAGTTAGTCCTGACTCAGTAGCTAACACAGTGTTAGATACTGAGTCATAAATGTTTTATATCATTTGCTTTAGTATAATTATTTTTCTTTGTTGACTCACAGGAAGTTCCTGTAAGTGCCAAGGAGACTTCAGCACAGGCTCACAGACTCATATCATTAAAGAAAACTGCCTTCCAGATCCATTTGACTTCTACATTTATAGTTTTAATGTGATAAGCAATGTGAAAAAAGATGTTCTAGAGAGTGACTCCATATGCATCACCCTTACTCCATCAGAGTCAAGTACAATAAGGTACTTGATCTTTTTTGAAACAACTGAGATTATTTGATTTCTTCTCATAACATTTTCTTCTGTGTTCCTGGCACATAATCTCACTGTTTTCAGAGTACTTAATTTTGTACAGTGGCAGTATGTCAAGTTATTGCAGTTAACATTTCTAGCATTACTGACTTACATTTTTTAGATAATGTTTTAAAGTAAAGTTCAGTGTTAACCATATTAAATATTTGTTGTCCCACAGCCTTATTTGTACTGAAGGCTGTGACCCAGTACAGAAAGATGTAAAAATTAAAATGGAGTGTACTGGAACATGTCCACAAGTGGTATGGAGCATTGAAGACCCAAGAGATGACAAATTTTGGCAAGTGAGTCTGAATTCTGAATCGTATGGTGCTGAAAGATCAGATACTGTTACGTTTTATATATTATATTTTTGTATTACATAGTATTGCATATTTTTTTAAAAGCTATTTGGTATTGGCCTTAAAGATTTGCTTGTAATTTTATTTACAGTCCCAGACAAGGTCATGCTACGTAACAGCAAAGACAAGGCCACGCAAGTACAAACAGAATGGTGGAACCGAATACACCGTGCACCCTAACATGTTTACAAAGGAATCGAAGGATGGAGTTACTGTGGTAGTAACGACTAGTGCGTACATGTTGGTTAATAAAACAATGTTAAAATTGTTAAAATGTAATGATCTAGCCAAGCTCTGTTAATCTTTTTTTTTTTTTTACAGAGCATTAAGAGTGTGTCATGTAAGGATAAAATTGTATTAAAGAAAGAAGAAGTTATGGTTTTTGCTCATTTGCTGTTTTCTGATTATTCAATCAGTCTTTGAAATAATTAAAGTTATATGCTGTCCTTTTATTGTATTTTTTTTAAGTGGATGTTACACCACTTTACAAAAAGTATACCATACAGAGATCATCATCATCATCTACAGTGGATCCAAACACCCAAAACCCAGATAACTCTACAACTGATTATACTGACCTTGATTATCCTGCTGGGACAGATATAGCTACTACTACTGATGGTGTTCCAACTACAACAGCCTCCAGTGGTTTGTCATGTAGCATATTGCCACAGAGTGGAACCGTCCTTGATGCTTTTAAAATAACTTGCAATACTGAAACGCCCTGCACTAATTGTCAGTATTGTTTTAGCACTGAGGGTAAGTACTTCCAGATAAACAAACTCTTTTAAGACACTGGTGTACCTAACTTTAACAGTGTCAGTTATTTTCCACATTGTTGTAACACAATATTGTATATTTTACTAGAAATCTAATGATCATATAAACTCTTTTGTTTGAACCTTGTCAGGTAAGTATCTCCAATGCAGTGAGACCAATGAAGTAAAATCCATCTTCCTTCCTCTTGGAGACAGCAATTCTGACTACAACCTGAATATAATGGCAACTGCAAAAAATAGAGGCCAAACAGTATTCAGCACCACTATAACTGCACAGGTATGTCACAAACAGGATGTATGTGCTGACGAGAAAAGACCTAGAGTATGGAAATGCTTCGATTTCCCTTTCTAGTACTGTAAGAAAATGTTTTCTTCTCCTCAGGTTTGGGATTCCTCTGTGAACTCAAACTCAGCAGATAGTCTCAAGACAGTGGTAGAGAATACCGTGGATCTGCTAAAGGCACAAGGCCAGCTGTCAGTAGAAACCACTGGACAACTCTTTAGTTCTGTGGCCAATGAACTTAACAGCCAATCTGATCCTTCGGGAGCAGCAGACAGGCAAAGGGTAACATTGCTCACTCTCTGTTCAAGGATGGGACCAGTGAAGCATTGTGCTGCCAGCAGGGCTAAGCAAACTTTTAACTGTTAGTAGGACATGTTTTAGGAGCTGACCAAAGTTTTAAAGTGGATTTGGTAGAAGGGAGTTTCTGTGTGCAATTTTACATGAATGCCTTTACAGTGTTTTACAATACTGGCTAGGCTATTTTAGCACAGTTCTATGTCCTAGAATAGCCTCTCAATTTTATTTTCAAGTAGGGGTCTCATTCCCAAAGTATAACCCAATGACATGAAAATGAAAATCATCTGTGTGAACCTGGAATTTTAAAAAAAATCTGAATGAACAACACGGTTACTATAAAATACTAATATGTCATAAAGTTTAATGTTTTTTTGTTTTGTTTTGTCTTTTTTAAAGCTCCGAGAGAAGATGCTGGGCACAATGATCGATGTAGTAAAAGAAAATCCCACCAAAAGTCCACAAGAAGCTCAGGTGTTGGCCACAGCGCTTGCTCCCCTCGTCAAGAAAAACACTGAACTCAGTATATCAGCACAGGTACTGTACAGGATTTAGAAAAATGAGGAATACATCAGTAAGCATTGTAGACACCTGTAAGCATTGTAGCACTGTAACATACTGATGTATGTTGCTTTCACTGTAGTTCCCTTCTGTATGTAAATTAATAAATATTTGGTGGACAAGGCTTTTTTAGCTCTGCCCTGTAATAAGGTGAGAGCAAATTAAAAGTTAGATATCAGAACCACATTTTAAAGTTCTTGACAATTCAAAAATGTTACTGTCTTCATAATACCTCCCAAATATATTTCTGTGACTGTGAGAATGGATTCCCATCTTCAGGAAGGGGCTGCTTCATTGTTTGCAAACTTGAGTTCATCTCTCCTCCACATGGATGTAAACGCAACTGAAGAAAACAAGAAAGAAATGCTCACCACAGCCAGTATTATTGTGGAGGGCATAAGCAACATCCTTGACTACTCTTCCAATGTGAGTCTTTTGAGCCTAATACTGATTGTATTTATTTCTCTGAGAATGATGGTTGCTCTTAATATTACATGTGCAAATCAATATCTCTAACCCCATAGGGGCAATTTTGCCCTTCCCAGCAATATCTGCAATCCCCCCCAAAATAACCTTTTTGTACTTAAACTCTGTAATAATACAGAGTTTAAGTATATTCTGTGGAATATCCTTGTTTGTCACCACACATTTGAGGTGAAATATTGTCAGGAATGCTGATTTGAGCAATTCTCCAAAAAACCCCTTAAACTATTCATCGTGTTCAGCTCCCTGTTTGAATTTGCTGATGACAAACTAACAAACATTAAAACATTTTTCTATCATAAATGTTGCATGTTGCAGAAAAACACCTCAGATGCCCTCCTTGATGCTCTGAACAGTATACAGAGTGCACTGTTGTTATTTAAGGAGCCTAATGAGGAGCCAAGCATAATTCAGCAAAACCACATTAAAGTGCTTGTCAGAAGGTGAGTTTCACTTCAAATGCATGGCAGAGATGTTAAACAATAGTTAAAATTTCTGGGGAATGTGGTTAATTTTTTTCTGGCAAAGACCTGGATGATATCACTTCAGTGTTCAGTGCCACCTAATGCACAGATGAGTGACAAAATAAAGGAATACCTGGATAAACCACATGAAAAATCCAGCAAATGTGTTGTTTCCAAAAAACAATGTTGTGTGGCATCTATGAAAATGCTAAGCAGGGATATTTGATTCTGATATTGTATCAAAATGACAAGAGAAAAGATCTGACTTTAAAAGATGGTTCATTGTTGGTGCGTGAATAGCATGAGTTTTAGGGCATTTTCACACCTATGGTTTGTTTACTCTAGTCCAAATTAGTTGATGAGTTTATAAACTTGTAACTTTTTCTCATGATTTGTTTTTGTTTTTTCCACACAATAAAACACCAAGTGAATCAAAATGCAAATCACATGAGAATGGTTAGTCGCTTATTGGTCAGATGTGTCTGGAGAAACAAAAGTAAATACAGTAAGAAGGTGCTGTGTTCTGGCCTAGTGGATAACATGGTGAATTTAGATGAATTTTACATCTAGTTGAGTTCGTTTAGAACTGAACCGAGACCACCTCCTCCAAAAGGTCTCGGTGCGGTTGTTTTGGGCCATACCCAAGTGCGATTACCATGTTCACACCTGCACAAGCGAGCTGCACCAAGGGGGAAAACAAACCAGAGTTCGATTTTAACGAACTAAACACTGCAGATATGAAAACACCCTTAGTCACAATGACTGCACAACTGGCTAGAGTTTCATTAGGAAAGACATCAGTGAATAATTTCAGAAATTGCACATTTGATGACCTTGATGCTTGAATGCAGACATCAACACTTGCTTAATTTATTTTGGAATAAAAAATGACCTTACCTGGCCTTGTTTCAGAAGGCTCTGTTTTCAGAAATGTCATCTGCCCCCACAGTGCCCCCATTCATAAGGCATGAGTGGTTCGTGAACAACCATGAGTGTGATCATGAGTATGAAAATGATAACTATGTGTGGTATGGTCTTCATATTCAGCAGGTCTCACCCCATTTGAGCAGAAGAATAATACTGAAGAATTTGAACTGATATGTTTAGCAGTGCTTGAAAGAATTGTTTCAGAGAGTTGAAGAATCAGTGCCCCCTGAGACTTGGCGGATAAAAATTCAGTACAAATTAACAAGAAGAAAGATATTAATTATGGCTCTTTGCAGGTTTCCTACCTCCCCCATGTTTTGCTTGTAATATTTTCCTACAATGTCACCCTACCGAAACTAATCCCACACCTAATAAGAGACTTATTGTATTTTTTAAACACAGGTTAAAATCTAAACCAGCCTTTTGCTTATTTAAGCATCATTATTGGCCCATAAGCAACAGAAAAAGCACAAAAAAGTTTACACACATGCTTTCAGTTCCCCGAGGTGGACACACTAGCTACCCCAAAATCACAAAACATCTTGCACATATATTTTGTATAGATTTTGTAACCTATAGAGCAAACTGATTTGTATTTGTGAAAATATCATTTACTGCGATAAAGGCAGAATCATTAACAATCCAGACTAATAAGACTCACCAGTATTCCTAATGGATCCAGGTTGCGACTCAATTTAACAGGAGCTGAAGTTTTGTTTGTTGCTTGCATTGGTTTTAGAATGTCTCTTTTGAGCTTATTATACTGATGGGATTAGATAGTAACAGGATCTTTTAATGAGCCTCTTTAAAGTGACAGTGGTGCACATTTATGAACGTGACAATCATTCACAGCTAGTGACCCCTTTAGTCATTAACATAACTACCAAAATGTGGTTACAAATAGCCAAGTCATAATGAAAGCACATTTCATTTAAGTTGCTGTAGTCAGATAATTGATCAATTCCAGAGCTGTTAAACTTGTAAGCTAAAATTTAAGAGAAGCATATGTTAAATATGGATCTGCTTATCTTTTCCCACAGAGTGTTACCATCAAGTTTGCACACAAACTCAATAAATATTCCCAACTGTTCCTGCCCCGCATTTTCACTCCCTGAACTACCCTCTACCATACTTCCTTCAGACGAACCAGTGGATGTACGAGTACGTCAATACAAGTGTGAATCTGTGTCTATGAGTGTCTGTGTACTGTGGATATATACGTGTGAAGATGGTGTGCACGTTAGATCTGAGTTTTTCTCAGTTTTCCTAACATCTGACCTGCAGTGAGGTTTAAACATCTTTTGTTCTTTGAATTATACTTACAGATGCTGAGCTTAGATAAAAACCCATTTTCTTGGAAGGAGGGGGGGGACATCAGCGGATTCATAGGTTCTCTAGCCCTCACAAAAACAGATGGCTCTGGTATCCCCGTGGAGAATATAAGTGAGGATATTGAGGTCAGTGTAGCAACAGCACAACATGCACACTTATTTATTATAATCTCTTGTTGAGAGGACTTGATTCTGGGGTCTTTTAAGAAATGTAAACTTAGCTTTCAACAAGGTGGTCATCTGAGGTAGCTTACTATATGCATCATTCTGTAAAATTAAAAGATCCTAGAATTACTTTCTACATTTATCTTCAATTAATTTAATTATCTGTTCTTGGCACTAAAGAAACACTGATGTTTAACATGTTGGTGTGAATATTTTGGCAAAAGAAGTTCCACAGAAATGGAGAAGGTGACTCTATTGGCCAGGATTCCTACCAATCCATAACACACCCACCTGTAATGTGTGGCATTCTTACTCATCCCTCTTTGGTTTGACAATGAAAATGCTTTTGTGTTCTCCAGCCCAGGTGGTTGTTGTTGTATGGGGGCTCCTGAGTTACTGACATGAATCAGATAGAGTGGGGGATCCCTTGCTGAATTTGTAAGTTTGCCCACTTACAAAGAACAGATGAATGAACAGTCTCTAATTGTTATGGTAGTTTCATTTTAATGGAGAGAGACAGAATATCAACCAAAAATCCAGAAAAATCAAATTACATAAAAGTTATAAATTGATTTGCATGTGTGAAATAAGTATTTGATCCCCATCCAGAATTCTAGAACCTACAGATTGACTGTGTGCCACATTACAATCAATCAAGCAGTTACAGATACTCTTGAGCTCAACTTGTTATCTGTATAAAGCCTGTCCACAGAATCAGTTTCTTCCATTCCAACCTCTCCACCACCATGGGCGAGAGCAAAGAGCTGTCAAAATATGTCAGGGACAAGACTGTAGACCTGCACAAGGCTGGAATGGGCTACAAGATCATCAGCAAGAAACTTGGTGAGTAGGTGCCAACTGTTGGTGCGATTATTTGAAAAAGGAAGAAATATAAAATGACCATCAATCGCCCTTGGTCTGGAGCTCCATGCAAGATCCTGCCTCATGGGGTGAGGATGATCATGAGAAAGGTGGTGGATCAAGCCCAAAACTACACTGGTGAAGCTTGTTAATGATCTGAAGGCAGTTGGGACCACAGTCACCAAGAACACCATTGGTAACATACTACACCATAATGGATTGAAATCTTGGCAGTGCCCACAAGGCGTTTGCAAGTGAACATCTAAATGATTCAGAGAAGGTTTGGGAGAAAGTGCTGTGGTCAGATGAAACCAAAATCGAGCTCTTTGACATCAACTCAACCCGCCATGTTTGGAGGAAGAGAAATGCTGAGTATGACCCATAGAACACAATCTCCAGTCAAGTATGGAGGTGGAAAGATTATGTTTTGGGGCTCTTTTTCTTCTAAGGATACAGGACAACTTCACCGCATTGAGGGGCCAATGGACGGGGCCATGTACCATAAAATCTTGGACGAGAACCTCCTTCCCTAAGCTAGAACATAGAAGATGAGTCGTGGATGGGTCTTCCAGCACGACAGTGACTCAAAACATACCACCAAGGCAACAAAGCAGTGGCTAAAGAAGAAGCACATTAAGGTCATGGAGTGGCCTCCGGTCTCCAGACCTCAATACTATAGAAAATCTGTGGAGAGAGCTGAAGTTTTGAGTTGCCAAGTGACAGCCAAGAAACCTAAAGAGTTTCTGTAAAGAGGAGTGGACCAAAATCCCTCCTGAGATGTGTGCAAACCCGGTGACCAACTACAAGAAACATCTTTCACTGTGCTTGCCAACAAGGGTTTCTCCACCAAGTACTAAGTCATGTTTTGCTTGAGGATCACATATTTATTTCACTCAATGACATGCAAGTCCATTCATAACTTTTATGTGATATTCTGTCTCTCTCCATTAAAATGAAACTACCATAAAAATAGAGACTGTTCATTTCTCTGTGAGTGAGCAAACTTACAAATTCAGCAGGGGATTTAATAATATTTTAAATAGCAGTATATGGAAAATATATAGAAACCACACTCTGATTAATGTTTTATCTGCATTTAAATATTGTACTAGTTTGTAAGATGCTAAAGTAAACAAGAGCTACATTTTTTAACAGTGGGTCAGTGGATAACCATTTTCTAACGTCTGGCTTCAGATTCTGTTGCCAAGGCCTGCTGGAGAGCAAGTGAACACCTCTATTCTGGACCTGGGGAACTTCAGCACAACGATTATAGAAATTCCTTCAGCCAAAGCTACCCTGGTTCTAAAGGTTCAGTGATATGTTTTTCATGCCCACTGCTGGAACTGAATGTCTGATAAATAGTGGCTCTGTGAGGCAGTATTCAAGCTGATCTCAAGATCACATCAGCAAGCAAACATGCTTAGTGGCCTCATATTTTGGTTACATATAGAGGTTATAATGACTATTGTGTTCACCATGATTTTTGCTTGTGACCATCCTAACATTGCTAATTATTAACAGAAAGTACAGCTATCCTTTTGCAGTTCATCTTCTGGGTACCATGAATACATGCACCATTTTCACAAATTTCATCGACTGTGTTAGTAGGAATCTTTATGTGGGGTAAATGAATGCATCTACAAAATTTCATGGTGATAAACCAATGACAAATTGTCATTTCAAATATGTAGAGCCACGCTGCTATTCTTGCTAAAAATTTCATAACTTTGCTAAACTATTGCACTATGACTATTACAGCTAATCATAGTTTTACTAATTATATTATTACTTTAGTTGTTCATGAAGGTAAATCTGAAAAAATAGTAACTTCCTTGAAATAAAATTGGAATATAATCATTATTTTAGATGTGAATTGATAAGATTTTTGCTTCAACTATGTCAAACCTTTTGAAGATGATGCCTTCAAAGGATCCTTTACCCTTCAAAGTCCTCCTTGGTTATAATGACTACCCTACTGAGACAAATTATGTAGCAGCAACAGAGATGCCTCAGCAGGGAGCCACACAAGGTAAAAAATGTCTTTGCTTAATTGTGGTGACAAGATTTTTTTCACCTCTAATCTGATTGAAGTTAGATTTGTCTGTGTGTCTGTGCTTGTGTCTGTGTGTGTCTGCACAGAGGAGAAATACACATGGCTGCTGCACCCTGAGGATTTAAAGGGAAACACTGGTGTGCATTATCTTGTTGTGAGACCCATCGTGGGCCCAGGTATAAAATCTATCAATGCCAGTTTATCAATTACGCCCATCACAGCCTCATGTAAATTTTGGAATGAATCATTACTGGACTGGAGCAATTATAAATGCAGAGTAAGTACAACATTTCAATCATCCTGTTATACATAATGGGTTGCTTAAACATTAATGGAAATATAAGGTGTTCTCTTTCAAGGTTGGTGTCAATACCACACATTTAAAAACCCAGTGCCTCTGCAACCACCTCACCTTCTTCGGGAGCTCGTTCTTTGTCACTCCCAACCTTGTTGACCCGTCACGCACTGCTGAGCTATTTGCAACCTTTGCCCAGAATCCGGTGGTTGTGTGCTTCGTGGGGGCACTCTTTGTGACTTATCTCTTGGTACTTGTGTGGGCAAGACGAAAAGATATTCAGGACTTAGCCAAGGTACCGCATCTCTCCTGGACTGAAGAACAGATTACAAATAACATAGACTAGTCTGTTTCCTAGTCATATTAAGCATCTTAAAAAGAAAATATTTTCTAATACTCTTAAAGAGGAACTCCAGTTTTAAATATTAAAGTTTGTTAACTGATCTGAGGTGTATTACTGCATATGTGGAAACAGTTGTGTTTGAGGCACCAGGGGAAGTTTGACGCTGAGAAAACCTGGTGGTGTGTGAGTTACAGAATAAAGAAAAGAGCTAGAAATATACACTTATCTGTCTCTGTATCGTCTTCATTTTTATGTGAGCTATCTCTCTAGATAGATAGATGGATAGATAGATCTACAAGAGAACTTGTCTAAGGTTTTATTGAACACTAAATGAATAGCTTTTCTAATTGGCAAAAGTGCCTCCATTGCATGTTCATATAATACTTTTGCTTGTTGGCTGAATAACAGGTAAAGGTGACAGTGCTGAAGGACAATGATCCAATGGATGAGCATCGCTACCTGTTGAGTGTCTGTACTGGGCATCGTATAGGAGCCTCCACTTCTTCTCAGGTACATATCTTTAGTCAAAGTCACACTTATCACATAGTTACATGTTAGATTTGGGGGAAAAATTATGCATGCACTATATGAAATAACTAATGCTAATCATTCTGAACTAATGTCTGTCTGCATCATTTTATTTGAACAAGGAGATGCACTTGAAAAACAGACGGCTGCTTATCAGCTGCTCATCTTTTTACAATTTCACCACAAACAAGAATTTTTTCAGCCTTCCAAATACTAGGCAACACATTCTACTACTTAACACTGACCTATAAATCATTAGAGCATGTTTGGACCCATTTCCTAGGAAAGTATAAAGAAATGCACAGTACTGTATATCTCATATGCATTGCACACAGACTCTCAAACTTAAACAGTGGTCATTACATCAGTGCTGATGTGCATTCTTAATTGTTAGTTTTGCAACTGTTAATCTAGCTGTACTAAGTCTATTTGCTAAATCTTTTTCTTTTTCATTATTCTAAGTGGTTTCCCTACTATATTACCAGTAACTGTTTAAACCAACACCACTTCATACTACCATTGTTCTCATACATGGGATAAGAATGGTATTGCTTTCAGTTTTATACTTTTTTGTTACAAAATGCACAAAATTGTTTATTTTAGGTAACAGTTACTCTGCTGGGTACAGAAGGAAACAGCGAGCCTCACCACTTGACAGATTCAAAGAAACGTGTGTTTGAAAGGGGAGCGGTGGATATGTTCCTGCTAACCACACCCTTCTCCCTGGGAGACCTGCAGGGCATCAGACTATGGCACAACAACTCGGGAAGCCATCCTGCCTGGTAGGAAAAAAAAAAGAAATGTCAGAGCCACACAAAAGAAAGGCATCTTGAAAATTCCTAAATCATTAGAAACATACAGTTCGACCTAGAACACCACAATGACTGAACATAACGTGAATACAGTGTAAATCAGGTCCCAATTACACTGGCCTTAAAGATGATTATTGTTGCTCTTTTAAGGAAATCATGGTCTTTAAATGCAATTCAGCTGTCATTTTATGTAATATGTCATCTGCTGATTATTGGTTTTGTCACACGGGGCAAAGCAGGGTCAGTTTAGTTAAAGGCCATTCAAGGATGATTGCATCTTGCATTTATATTATCTGCTTTTTCTCAGGTACGTAGGCAATGTCATGGTGCAGGATTTACAGACGGAACAGAAATGGCATTTTCTATGCAATTCCTGGCTATCAGTAGACATTGATGATTGTTCCCTCGATAAAGTATTTCCTGTTTCAGCAGAGATGGATCTAAAGAGGTTCAGGTAAGGTCAAAGTCTGGTATTACTTTGGATAGCAGGATTACACATACAGGCACACTGTCTAGAAGCTGAATATGAAACCCAGATTGGGATTTGTCATTTGAATTTGAATTACAAGAGTACCGATCAAATGCAAATGAAATGCAATTCATGGTTTGAACTTCAATTTGGATAATATCATGTTTACAGCAGACAAGGTAAACTTTGATTTTTTGAAAAATGGCAAATTCACTTTTGAAAACCAGCAGGCAGGATTTGCTTTTCAACTGACAACTCTCCTTGCTTGAAAAATCTACCAGTGCTTGTGCACTTTCATAAGGGTAGCAGAGATGAAGACCAAATGGCAATAAAAAAATTATTAGGACCAGGTAGCCTAAGCTAAACAGGCAGTTCCAAGCCCGGATAAATGGGAAGGATTGCGTCAGGAAGTGCATCCATTGTACAATCTTTGCCAACTCAAACATGCAGATCACCAGGAATGAGATTTCCATACAGGATCAGTTGGGCCCCAGTTTAAAAAACAACAACTGCCTCTGGTGCTGTTGGCCAACAGGGTGCCGGTGCTACTGTTGGCTAAAGACAAAGGAAGACGAGAGAGGGAAGGTGTGCTTTGAGGCAGTGAAAGGACCGGAAAGACAGGAGTGTGGAGAGTGGTGAGAGTAGGGACTTTAAATGTAGGGACTATGACTAGTAAAGGGAGAGAGCTGGCTGACATAATGGAGAGAAAGAAGGTAGATACATATATCGTGTGTGCAGGAGACCAGATGGAAGGAAAGGAAGGCCAGGAGCACTGGAGGTGCATTCAAGCTGTGCTACCATGGTGTAGATAAGAAGAGAAATGGAGTAAAGGTAATCTTGAAGGAAGAGTATGTGAATAGTGTTGTGGAGGTGAAGAGTGTGCCAGACAGGATCGTGGGCTTGAAGCTGGAAATGATGGTGGGTGGTGTTGAATGTTGTCAGTGCATATGCCTCATAGGTTGGATGTCAATTAGAAGAGGAAGAGGAATTCTGGAGTAAATTTGATGAAGTGGTAGAGAGTTGTCCAGGGGGAAGAGAGTGGTGATTAGAGATTACTTTAATGCACATGTAGGTGAAGGGAACAGAGGTGATGAGGAGGTGTTGGGTAGATTTGGTGTTAAGGAGAGAAATGCAGAAGGAAGGATAGTTGTGGATTTTGTGAAAAGGATGGAAATGGCTGTGGTGAACACACATTTCAAGAAGAGGGAGGGACACAGAGTGATGTTTAAGAGTGGAGGAAGGTGCACACAGGTGGTCTACATCTAATGCAGAAGGTGTGATGTGAAAGAGATAGGAGACTGTGGTGGCAGAGGAGAATGTAGGTAGGCATCATCAGATGGTAGTGTGTAGGATGACTTTGGACATCAAGAAGAGGAAACGAGTGAAGGCAGAGGCAATGAAGAAGAAAGAATGGAGAAGAAAAGAAGTGTACTTGTATAGATTTTCAAGAACAAGGGTAATGTCCAGAGCTATAGTAACTATAGAGGGATAAAGTTGGTGAGCCATACCATGAAGCTATGGGAAAGAATGTTGAAGCTAGGTTAAGAAGAGAGGTGACGATCAATGAGCAGCAGTATGGCTTCATGCCAAGAAAGAGCACTACAGATGCGATGTTTGCTTTGAGAGTGTTGATGGAGAATTATAGAGAAGGTCAGAAGGAGTTTCACTGTGTCTTTGTGGATCTAGAGAAAGCATATCATTGGGTGCCAAGAGAGGAACTGTGGTATTATATGAGGAAGTCAGGCGTGGCAGAAAAGTATGTGAAAGTGATGCAGGACATGCACAAGGACAGAAAAAGTGGTGAGAAAGTGGTGATGTGTGCAACAGAAGTGACTGATGGGTTCAAGGTGAGGGTGGGATTACATTAGGGATCAGCTCTGAGCCACTTCTTGTTTGCAGTGGTGATGGACAGGCTGACAGATGAGGTCAGTCAGCTGTCTCTGTGGACTATGATGTTTACAGACGACATTGTGATCTGTAGCAAGAGTAGGGGGCGAGTGGAAGAAAGCCTGGAGAGGTGGATGTATGCTCTGGAGCAGACAGTGCACAAAAGAGGTGAAGAAGAGAGTGAGGGCAGGTTGGAGTAGGTGGGGATGAGTGTCAGGTGATTTGTGACAGAAGGATAGCAGCAAGAGTGAAAGGGAAGGTTTACAAGATGATAGTGAGACATGCTATGATTTATGGTCTGACATAAACACTGACAGAAAGACAGGAAGCGGAGCTGGAGGTGGCAAAGTTGATGTTAATATTTTCACTGGGAGTGAACAGAATGGACGGGATTAGAAATTAGTAGAGGGACAGCTCAGGTTGAGAAGTTTGGAGAAAAATTTAGAGATGCAAGGCCGAGTTGGTTTGGACATGTGGAGAGGAAGGATAGTGAACATACTGGACAAAGGATGTTGAGCTACCAAGCAGGAGGAAAAGAAAAAGAACACAAAGAGGATTCATGGATGATGTGGTGCAGTGGGTTGGTGTGACAGAGGATGCTAGGGATAAGATAAGGTATAGGCAGACGATCCACTGTGGGGACCCCTAAAAGAGCCAGCCAGAAGAAGAAGAAGATCTCGCTATGGACCAATTTATTATTTATTTGAATTCAGCTTAATTTCCAAAGATAAAATGAACAACAATAAAAGCTGCCACTTTTATCTCATCCCAGTTGAGTTCCTAAATTTTTGGCTTAAACACTGATCTGATGATTTAGTGAGGATTAGTGGCTTCTTTAGGCCCTAAAACCTCAAAACACTACAGATCTACAATAGAGTTTTACAGGTATTAAAAAGATTAAAATAGGATGCTAATCCATCACTAATTGGCAGTTTATGAAGGTTTAAAAATGTTTTTATTTTACAATGTTGCTTTTATCTTCTAGTAATTTGTTCTTCATGAAGACAACAAAGGATTTTAATGATGGACACCTCTGGTATTCTGTGATCAGTCGACCACCGAGCAGCAACTTCACCCGTGTGCAAAGAGTGTCCTGCTGTTTTTCTCTGCTGCTCTGTACCATGCTGACCAGTATCATGTTTTATGGGATCCCAAAAGACCCCTCTGAGCAGACAATGGACCTAGGTATGCCAAATATTCATTGCAGTTAAATTTACTGTAAAAGAAGGATCTAATTAAATTTGTCCTATTTCTCTTTTCAGGACATTTCGAGTTTACTTGGCAGCAGTTCATGATTGGAGTTGAGAGTTCCCTTATTATGTTTCCAGTAAATATCCTCATAGTTAGTATTTTCAGATTCAGTCGTCCTCGGGAGACTTCTTGTTGCCAGCGGAAAAACAAAAAAATAAACACACAAGAGCAGGCGAGTACTTTGCAGGCTGTTTCCTCACAGACTGCCACAACGAACATGAATCCCAGTGCCTCTTTAGATGTTATAATTAAGGTAAGTGATTCATGTTTTTGTATGTTAGGTAAATATTTCATATTTCTGCATTTAATATTGAGGTGCTGTTAAACTGGAACCCAAGGTTTATAACAAACCTTTTGTATGTGTTACAAATATTGATAGTTCTGTGGGCTTACATTTGGTATTAAAATAATACTAATACTACTAACACTTTTGTATTGAATATATTTTCTCTTAGGACATTACAAGAATTGCCCACTCACTCTCTAAGACTGTAAAAAGCAATGTCCCATGCAAGGAGTTTGAGTTTGGGCCTGGACAACAAAATGATATCAATGCTATTCTTTCTGTGGTGAAAGAATTCATCAAGCAGAATAACACAACTAATGACAACATTGAGCCAAAATCACAGCCTCAGCTATCAGGTGAGTTCTCTTGTTAATAGTGGATCATGTTCTGTGCAATCAAAAGTTCTGCAAAACTGCCCAAAGAAACAAAAAAAAAAACCAAAAAAAAAAAACATCTGATTTAAATTTGGGTGATCTCCCCTTTAAGAACATGTTCTTGGGCAATGCCATATCACTTTCAACATTGCTGCTGTTTAGAAAGCTCTGTAGAACTGCCATTTAGACTACTTGCATTTCACTGGCCACTTGATCTCCTCCAAAAATGCCAAATCTGGCAAGAAGTGCAGCTAATGATTGATAATTGTGCTGGTGTGGCCAAAATCTCCTGCCTCTTCAGTGTGGTGTGTGCTGATACGCAATGGCACACACCACAGTTGAAGTGGTCTACAGCAAATGTGGTGTGTGCTGATACGCAATAGCACACACCACAGTTGAAGTGGTCTACAGCAAATGTTCTCTCTCAAGCCTCTTTAGGATGTTACATTAGAACACACTTGACTGTCTGAGCCTTGAAGATAAATTAATTGTGCACAACCCAGTGAATGTTGCATCTTCCTGGTTGCACTCCTGACCCGATGCACTACCTTTGGGGTTGGACACTATGATTTTTGCCGTTGAGAACTATTGATTGGTCTTTGGTATGTAGCTGGGGTCAGTTTGGGTCAGCTGGGTCAGTTTGACACAGATTTTCATGTTTGGTCTCTGCACCACATACAAGTGGTTGGAAAAGGATTTGTGTCCTTGAGTGCCTCTGAAAGCAAACCAGAAGGGAGATCAGCTAAATCTTAATTAAGTAGGCCTATAGCTTTGGTCTTTTTACAAATGGAGTTGCATAACTTTATGATCACAGCTCTCATAGTTTAGGTCAAACTGAAGTACTGGAGAGCTTTTTCTGCTTCACTCAACTGAGCATATTAGTTCTTGACTCAGAAAGTCTCTGTCACAGTTTGGTATAATTAATTTTGCATTTAGATAAAATGCAAAGCAAATGTTAGTGGAGGGCTATTGTAGTAAAATGTGATAGAAACAGTTGGTTAAAGATGTTCTTATCAGCAGTTGATTTAAAGAGGCATACAACATGAAAATCTCTGTTTGCCTGTAAGTTCTGAAATCACTCAGAAGATGCTTGCTCACATGATGCTAAGATATATTTGGCACAGTTGTTGCAAATAAAGACAGAATTCAAAATGGTGCCAACAATCAAATTTGTGCAAACAAAAAATGCTTTGCTTTCTGTCTGAACACACCATCTCATGTGCTTTCTTGAGATTGTTCACAAATAATAAGTTAGACACAGTTTACCAAGTAACAATATACATACATTTTCAGATAGCAGTGCTCATGTCCATCCTGCATCAACAGAGGGGGTGATTCAAAAGAAGAGCAATAAAACCCAGTATCTGTACAGACAACTGTGTCACATCGACAATGAGTTGAGTCAACTGGGTCCCTCCAGCTTCCCAAATCCACACAGCTACAACCAGGCCCTGCAGCAAGTACAGAGCATGAAGGGCATGCTTGAAGATCAGCTCTTCACATTCAACAGTGACGGTCCAGATGAACTCACCAACAAAACGTATGAAAGTCACTCATTAAAAGGACTCCACTGGTCGAGTGAGATGTATTATCTAGAATGTTTTGTTTTTCTTGGTTGGAAGTGGGGGCTTGTGACTGAAGAAAGGGAAGAATGAATTGCCTCTTTTACTGGGGTTATAGCTGCTGAATGTCATTGTTTTAGATATGATGGTTCCTGTCACAATTATTTAAATCACAGCAAATTGGTGTTTTATGTGTCAGATAAGTGAAGGTCAGTGATTGAAGGATTGAATGATTGAAGGATATTTCTAACAGCTATTTTTGTGCAACGCTAACTAAACCTCATGCTATATTATTATAATAATAAAATAATATTAGTACAGGTAATACAAACTTTTTTTTTTTTTACTTTTCCTCCACACCTAAATATACTGAAAGGGGGGGAAACAACTTGTTTGTATCTTTCTGAAGATTTCAAATACACAAAAGCATACGTTTTGGCAGAAAACTCAGAAATTTAGACTTGCTCAGTGTTAGACTTAATATTGGACTAATCCAGGCTAGCCGTTTTTAGTCCTAATTCACATTACTACAGCAGCAGAGTGGACAGAGCAGTAATAAGTAGATTCATATATTTAAAAAAAAAATTGCCCACTCGCCCTGTGGGCAGTCTTCATCCTTCAAGCTCGGGTCCTCTACCAGAGGCCTGGGATCTTGAGGGTCCTACACAGTAACTTAGCTGTTCCTAGGACTGCGTTCTTCTGGACAGAAATCTCAGATGTCGTTCCTGGGATATGCTGGAGCCACGGAGACTATTGTTACCTTCACTCTTCTCTAGCTCCTCTTCCCTAGCTCCTCTCTCAGCCTCTCAGTATTTCTCGAGCTTCTCGTGTTCCTTCTTCCTGATGTTGCTATCACTTGGTATAGCTACATCTATCACTACGGCCTTCTTCCTCTGCTTGTCCACCACTACTATGTACGGTTGGTTAGCCATCACCAGTTTGTCTGTCTGTATCTGGAAGTCCCACAGGATCTTAGCTTGGTCATTCTCGACTACCCTAGGGTGCGTTTCCCACTTAGACCTCGGGACTTCCAGGCCACACTCGGCACAGATGTTCCTGTATACTATACCAGCCACTTGGTTATGGCGTTCCATGTATGCCCTGCCTGCTAGCATCTTGCACCCTGCTGTTAGGTGCAGGACTGTCTCAGGGGCATGTTTGCACAGCCTGCACCTGGGTTTTGCCTGGTGTGGTAGACTCCAGCCTCTATCGATCTTGTGCTTTTATATATATATAATATATATAATATGATACAATAATACAGTTGAGTAGTAGCAGCAAAACGGAATGTTTCATAGTGCAGTGGTTGGATGTTTATTAGCAGCAGGTATTGAGTATTGCACATTGAAGATATGTACAGACCCCAGTGTGTGCATGTGTGTATTCACATTATTCCTTAATATTGGACAGTTCCCTCTAAAATTATATTTTAATGATATTTAAATTCATAATGGTCAAAGAAAATGTAATTTTACTTTAAAAAAATTTGTGCTATTCTGTCACTCCTCACTCACAGGGCCAGTCCATCAGACAGCAACGATGGTGATGGCAGTCAGAAAAAAAGAACGTGCTGTCATGGAGGTCTACCCTGGTGGTTTGTTTTTGTCGGTTGGTTGCTAGTGGTTGCAACCAGTGTCATATCAGGATATTTCACAATGCTTTATGGCTTGAAATTTGGGAAAGAGCGCTCCATAAGTTGGTTGGTATCCATGATTATTTCCTTCTTTCAGAGTACCCTCCTTATTCAGCCACTGAAGGTGAGAAAACCACTTGCCTTTTATACACATACCCTGACAGTAGCTTAGGATTTCCTGCATGGTCATATTACATGTTCTGAAAAGTTCAATTACATAGTTTTCTTATAATTAAACGTTTCTTATAGAGATAATTCTTTGATGTAAATTTGGTAAATATTTACTTGAAATAAACAGCTGTATTCGTTCATGTTCATGCCTCTCAATACAGGTGCTATGCTTTGCAATCTTCTTTGCTCTTCTAATAAAAAAAGTTGATGAGGAAGACCTTCAAAATGTTCCACTTGAAAGAAACGACAGAAATATAGGTAAAAAAATAAATACTCTGAAAGTACACTTTCTTCCTCTGTTGATGAAAAATATTCAGGGTTTAAACAAATATCTTCACCCACAGGTGACTGTAAGGACCAGCAAATAATCCAACGGTATGGCAGTTTTTATGAGCCGCCTTCTCCTGTGGACATAGAAAGGATGAGAAGGAACAAGATATTGGAACAGAAAGCCTTTGTTCTAATTAGGGAGATATTGAGTGAGTAGGCTCACTCTTTTAATATGACTAGGTTGGCTCACAAAGGATTGCAAATTAACCTGATTAATAACAATTGAAGGAAATCCTCAACAAGGACAGGAATTACAGAAAATTATGATGCTGTTGCTGGCAGTACACATTTCCTTCCAAGGGATGTCTAAAATCTGTTCTGAAATTAATACTATTTATGCTGGATCTTTATTTTATTTTTATTTTTTTATTGAATTAATTCCTCTGTTTGTGTTGCTGATGTATGTTTCAGTCTACATGGGGTTCATGTGGATGTTGCTGCTGGTGGCATATGGCCAGAGAGATCCAAATGCTTTTTACCTAAACACACACATTACGGGCAGCTTCTGTGGAAACATCCCGAACAGCATGAGTATTCAGGGTGTATTCACCTGGGCCAACACATCTCTACTCAGAAACCTCTTTGGAGTTTGTCCAGGTAAATATTCATTACAAAAATGACTGTCAGACAGGAAAGGGCTTCCAATGCACTCTTTGCAGTTATCGGTTGTTATCACTGTTGTAGATGTTGCCACTTATTAGCCACCTCCTCTAATTGGCAGGCTCAGTAGGCTGTTATCAAAGGAATATGGGAGGAATGTTTCTACAAAAGGAACAAAAGTCCATACAAGTATGTTACAAGAGTGGTAATGGAAAGCAATCTGATGACTTTAACCAAGGAGTCATGAGTTTTGACTTGAAGATGTTTACTCTGCTTCACTGTTCAGTGCATTGTGAATATGCAAAATACCTTTTAGAAAGCTCCATTTTCTAGGGTTTCTTTTTTTCATCTCTTTCCTTCTGGGTTAATAGTAGCTACAGAATGCAGATAGCCATGTCTACGGGAACAGGTAACGGTAATTTAATTAGCTGATAACATTGAAAGCGTACGTTTGATTTGATGTTTTAAAAACGATGTGGACTTTATAGATAATTGGGAAACCTTTTGGGGAAAACCTGGTCTTGTTAGGAGAGATGGCATCCATCCCACTTTGGATGGAGCAGCTCTCATTTCTAGAAATATGGACGAATTTATTAAACCCCCCAAAATGTGATTATCCAGAGATCAGGAAGAAGAGTTGCAGTCTTACACAACTCTCTGCAGCTTCTCTCCTCCTGCCATCCCCCCAAAACCCCATCCCCATAGAGACTGTGTCTGCTCCCAGACCATCAAAAAACAAACCAAAAATGAGCAAAAAACAATTTAAGCATAAAGATTCACAAAGAAAGAACAATATAGCATCCTCAACTGCACCAAAGAGTAAAACTGTTAAATGTGGATTATTAAACATTAGGTCTCTCTCTTCTAAGTCCCTGTTAGTAAACAATTTAATAACTGATCAACATATTGATTTACTCTGCCTTACAGAAACCTGGTTACAGCAGGATGATTATGTTAGTTTAAGTGAATCAACACCCCCGAGTCATACTAACTGTCAGAATCCTCAAAGTATAGGTCGAGGAGGAGGAGTAGCAGCAATCTTCCACTTATTAATCAACCATAGACCCAGACAGAGTTTTAATTCATTTGAAACCTGATTCTTAGCCTTGTCCACCCTAATTGGAAAACTCAAAAAACAGTTTTATTTGTTGTTATCTATCGTCCACCTCAGAGTTACTCAGAGTTTCTCTCTGATTTCTCATACTTTTTATCTGATTTAGTGCTCAATTCAGATAAAATTATTATACAATATATATCAGCAGATGGCTGCCCCTCCCTGAGCCTGGTTCTGCCGGAGGTTTCTTCCTGTTAAAAGGGAGTTTTTCCTTCCCACTGTCACCAAGTGCTTGCTCACAGGGGGTCGTCTGATTGTTGGGGGTTTTCTGTATTATTGTAGGGTCTTTACCTTACAATATAAAGTGCCTTGAGGTGACTGCTGTTGTGATTTGGCACTATATAAATAAAATTGAATTGAATTGAGTTGAATTGAATGTTTTTGGGAAAGGGGGGAAAACAAACAGGCTGACATTTTAGTTTTTTCATGTATCTAACCTAATAAAAGTAAGACAGTTCGTGTCAGCTTAATATATAATTACTTTACATTCGCTATATGCCAACTTGCTTGAAAACATGCATCAAAGAGCCAGCTTTTCTTCTGTCATTACATTTAGTCATATAGATAGAGATATTTTGTCAAAATCTCTTTTTTCTCTTGTTATCTCATAAAAGTTTTATCAGATGCTTTGTTTAAAGCAGAACACATAAGCAGATTTATTCAATTTTATGTCAAAGCAACTTTGATATTGCTTTTTTAAGACCAAAGTCCTTATGTCTCAAATGTCTGTTTGTGTGCAAGCTATTTAAAACTTCATGGGTTTCCAGAAAACCAGACTGCTTGCATGGTCTGGAATTAAACATCAATCAACTCCACTCTATTGTCCTTTAAGTCAGTGGCGTGCAGTGACTTTTACAGAAAGGCAAGTAGAGACCCCACAACACACACACAAAAACATTTTCCTCCACTGTTTAACAATTTAACACAATAAACTGGATCAAAAACATACAATTTCTGCTGCCTATCTGCACTCTGCATGGACATCTTCGCCTTTCTGCGCCCCTTCCTGGCTGAGGAATTGTAAAATATTTATGTATAATTACTTCTATAGTTATAAAAATATCTACTATATTAACAAAAATTATGTAGTATTGGCTGACAATGAACACATAAAACTGTATTATTGGAAAATTGTGCATAAAGTATCAAACGTAAAATAATTTTTCTGCTGAAAATGTTCCGCATCAGTGTTAAATTGATTAATATTACTGCTGCATATGTTTAATGTTGAGCTCATTTTAAATACTTTATATTCTGTTTAATGTCCAGCATTGTCACGTGCTGGCTGTGAGGCAGGCAGAGGAAGGACCCAAGGTGCAGACTCCAAGGCAAACGTGAACTTAAAAATTAATTTTGTTGAAGACAAACGTAACTCAAAATACAACAAAAGCTCTGACGGGGCAGAGCACACAAAATAACTGATACTGGAAACTAGAGGCAGGACGGGAAACACAAACTCACAGCAGGCATAGGAATGACGACGACGTGACAAAGAACAAGGAACAAGGGGAACAAGGCAAAGGAAGCAATGCGAGACGAGACACACACGAGACCAGAGACTGTCAAAGTAAAACAGGAAGCACTCACACTGAGACACAGACTAGGACACGTGAACTTGACACAGACTAGAGACACAGAGCGAGAGGCAGAATGGAACTCAAAGAATACACTAACAGAAACCAAGAAATGACTAAACATGAAACCAGAGCTAAGAACTAAGAACATTAATGAAACAAACTAAATACTGAATGAAGACAAAACCCTTCAAGATATAAGAATATACAAAACTAAAGATACT
>VUQS01045822.1:0-26254 GCA_015108495.1 Heterochromis multidens
ACAGCCACTGATGTTTCTTCATTAGTGACAGTTTTCTTGCGTCCACATTTTGGCAAATCCAACACTGAACCAGTTTCACGGAACTTAGCAAGCAGTTTGCTGACTGTAGCATGGGAGATGGGTGGTCTCGTAGGGTGTCCTGCATTGAAATCTGCTGCAATGACCCGGTTACTGCGTTCACCAGATATCAACACGATTTCGATCCGCTCCTCACGTGTTAACCTCTTCGACATGTCAATGGCTGTGAACAAAGAGCAACTTGTAAATAACTCATGAAAGAATAAAGTTACGTTGAAACCAAGCACACCATTGTTTTTCTTGTGACATTACCAATAAGTTTGATGTGTCACATGGCCCTCTTCCTATTGAAAAAACAAAAGTTGTATCCAAGATGGCTGACTTCTAAATGGCCACCATGGTCACCACCCATCTTGGGGAGTTTGCCCCCTCACATATACTAATGTGCCACAAACAGGACTTTAATATCTCCAACCATTCCCATGTTATTACGGTGTATCCATATAAATGGCCCACCCTGTATAACACAACATCATATTGTATAAAACTTTTCATAGGTTTTGTGCACATAAATCCTAATTTGTAAAGTAACTAATAACTAAGCTATCAGATAAATGAAGCAGACTAAAAAGTGCAGTATTTCCCTCTAATATTTAATGGAGTAGATGCAGAAATTGGTATTAAAAGAAAATAGTACATGCACCTTTAATGCAACCCTTTTTCTACAACTCAGTTCCTAAAAAACTCTATCTTTTTAAAAATCTATCTTTTTTTTCCCCCAATGGTAGTCACTAATCTCAAAAAATGCATTGATTTTCCAGCAACTGCTTTGGAGAAAAAGCTATCCTCTGTTGTCTAGCCAGCTGAAAGCAATAGACAGTGGGAAATATTTGGTTTTCATTGAAAACAGCTTCATACAGTGCTGATGTGAAAGGTTAATATTAGTGAGACAAAATTACAGACAGTAATATACACACAAGCATAATTAAAAACATTTGAATCCAGAACAGGACACTCTGCCAATAACAGTGAATACAGTACTGTAGTTACATGGTGGCCATTTTAGAGAGTTAATATACTGCATGACTGTCAGTAAAAACAAAGATGAGGTTTGAATTCATGAAAACCTCATCTTTGTGCAGTTTATAAACATGCTGACAAAGTGTAAGTTGTACTTAACCATATTTTGAAGCTGTAGTCTGTGGCTATGCTTTCCATATTTACTTTTGTTTGTTAATTTTAGGTCAAAGATGAGACTGAGACAGTTTCTTTTGCACCTTTCACTTTTGTCCTTTGATTATGACATTTGTTTGGGCCGCCGACTCCACATCCTGTATAAAATTAGCTATTTTCTTCTTTTCAGTCTTTCTTGTCTAGCAAGCATCTGCAGTGTCATTAATTCCATCTTTAAGTCTCTTCACAAGTGCTTAGATGACTTTTTTCAGGTTCTGTACAAGCCTCATTCACCCAGTTGATGGTGTGAGACTGTGACCTAAAACTTTCTTAATAAAGTATGTCTCTTTAAGTTGCAAATGGCATTATGCTTTCCACACTCTCCTCACTACCCAAAATCATGACAAAATGCTTAAGCACTGCACGGTGTAAAGGATTGTTGTTGTTGTGTCTGTCTCTCACTTTGTTAAGATTTCTGTGATTAAATTGCTGTAGAGAAAAGCATTCTGTTATATTAACATGGTTGTAAATGTTGAACAGTAAATTCAAGGGCATTCACATTTTTTTCTAAACAGAACTTTCTGGGATCGTGTGCCAGAACGAGGTAATAAAAAGCCTCATTTTCACAACATGATTTTCAATTAAAAACTAGCCTTCTGAGATTCATTTGGAACTTTTTTTTTGCATATTTGAATAATTTATAATACTTGTAGCCTACAGTTAATACAATTAACCTGCATTATCTTTTGCTTCAGAACAATTGGCTACATGTTTATTTGCATAAATTACTTACTGAGTGCCACTGGAAAACAATGTAAATTAGGCAAAAAGGCCAAAAATGAGTAATTATAACAATGAATGAGTAATTAAACACGCTGTTCTTAAACTTGTTCCTTATGCTTAAGGCACGTCTGGGATGATTTTCTATTGACACATTCAGCAAACTTGGTTCTGTAGAACATCAAAACACCATTTCAGTCAGTAGTGCATCAATCATAAATATTTTAATTAGCTGTTTGTCCGGAATTTTGATGGCTATTTTTTTAGATAAATGAAAAGGAATCTAGGGATTAAATACATGAGACAGCCCTTTTTGAGTTATTGTTGTGGTTTGATCTCAGCACAGTGCTACCTACACATACAGGTCCTTTTAACAAGCCTCAGATGTCACAATAAACTCTGGCTCTCATGTGCAGAGGAGAGGCATAGGACTCTATTCATCCAAGTAATGCATGTAAAAGTATACAAGCCACGCACCTGGCCTTGGAATTAAAAAAGAGGAGACTAAGAATAAAGAACAAGGGGAAAAAAAAGGTTCTGGTGTGTCGCCAGGTGCCAGATAAACATAGGAATGAAGCTGTGAAGCGGTTCTCCAGGGAGTCTGGTACTGACAACAAAGGACTGTGGGATTCAAGGTGGGCATGGAATTGGGAACAGAACAACATATACTACCACCACACAAAAATCAAAAAAACATTTGATATATAGTTACAGTGCTAAACACTGTAGACATTAACTGTGAGATATTGTCCTTCGAAGCTATTTTTTGGATAGATGAGTGGGAGGATTATTTTTTCTTTCTCTACATTAATCATTCATTGCTTTTGAGCTAATCCTAATCATCCATCCATTCTCTTCCGCTTCTAATCCTAATCAGATTAGGATAAATGTTCCTAAATAACACAAGGAGGGAGAGAACAAAACCACTTCCATGGAGCAAACAGCCTTTTGAATTAACCCATTAAAAGAAGTTTCACACTACTCAATTTTGAAGTTGAGCTCAAAGTATTTACTGATTCATCTTCTGTGATGGTGTACACCCTGCTGTTTACAAAAGCTCAAAACAGCTTTGAATCTTCAGTTTCCCAAATTACATCTTGTAGATATCACCTCAATGAACATTAGGCTAAATGCATTTTCAGTTACCCATCTACTGAGGGATGTATGCATGTAGGGAGAATTACATTTGTGTTGAATGTATTTGTGTATTGGAGAGTTCTTGTAAAAGTTTGTTGGCTGTCAAATAGTGAGCAGACTACAGCTTCAGTGAGGAGAAACTTCCATATTTAATTCATAAGGAGAAAGGCCATCTCAACATAATGTTTTAAGGAGACAAAGATCGAGAGCAACAAACAACATGAGCAAAGGGGATAAAAGGACAAAAGAATGAAAACAGCTCAGCAGTCGGTGACCTTGCTTAAAGGGAGGACAGGTGGGCCTGTCATGTACTGGATAATCTACTGTGATAGAGGCCATATTATTGCAATCTATAAATTTTTTTACACTTACATATGGTGTATTGGTTTAAAAGTGCACTTCAGTATTTGTAGATACACACAGTATTAGTTAGTATTAGTGGTCATGAGGAATTCTGCTTAGCCTTTAAAAACAGTTGCATACAAGAGCAAATGATACTAAAGAACATCATGAGCTTAATCTGATGATTGCTATAGTGATAATGGCTACAACAGTCTGCACCTGAATTAGTTTAAACAGTCTCGTATATTATCAGTTATTATTTATGATTGTAGCATATATATGTATGTCTATTCCCTAACTCATCCTAGACTTGAGTAACCTAACAACCCTAACACTGTTATTGACATAAGTTATCACACATTCAGGTTTTTTTGTCTCCCTGGAAAATACAGCAACTGTACCTTTAGCTAGTAGACAGATTACCAAACTTGCAAAACTCTTTACACAGAAAGGGTTTTTGTGCTTGCTGATACTTGTTGAACTGTTTGAAGTTACTCCATTTATATGCAAACCAAAAGTACCATGACCATAACTGTACTGACATCTGCAGGCATGGACGCATAACAGGGATGACAAGGAAAAAACAATGAGTTGTACTTGTACAATGACAATAAAGGACTATTCTTTTGTAACTGGGGCCATAAGGTGACATTACTTTCTTAGATACTGAGTGAGTCTTTGTGGTATCAGCTGGAAGGAACACCTGGCTGCAGCGCACAAAAAAAAAGAAAAAAAAAAAGAACTTGCTTTATATCACTATTATGCCCTCATTAAGCCTTGGTTGTATCTCAGTTTTTATGGCCCTGGAAGAACTCAAGTTTTAGAATTACCATAATCTTAAATGCTGCCATATCTTTAAAACACACAATCACTGTAATTGACTGCGTAAAACAGAGGGACTTAAAGCATGAACAATCTGTTTATGTAAATATATAACCTAAATAAATGTTACACAGTTAGCAGGCTGCTAAACTGACTAAACTAGAAACATATTTGTTCATGATATGCCTCTTAACCCCCTGAAGTCTAAGTTATCATTAGTCACAATCCCAGCCCCAGCTCTAAAACCTAACCCTATTTTCTGGAGAAAAGCAAAAACAAAAATGTAAATAGTTGTAGATGTGTTTCAGTTAAAACAATGAAACAATTGTTTAATTACATATGAACAGTCTGCTGGAAATCATATTGTAGGGCTCTGTCAGTGCTCCTCCTATTCCTCCAAAGGAGCACAGATACTGGTCCTGCTGTTGGGTTGATTTCCTTCTCTGGGCCTGTCCAGCTCTCCTCATGTAATGGCCCATCTCCTGGTATCTCCTCCACACTCTTGAGACTGTGCTGGGAGTCACAGCAAACCATCTTGTGACAGCACAGATGGATGTGACTTCCTGGAGGAGCTGGACTACCTATGCAACCCGAATGGCTTGGAGGTACTGTCTCTACCAGTAATGACAAGGACACTAGAAAAAAGCAAAACCACAAAGAAAACCAGTCAGGAAGGTTAAGGAGAGAGCAATGGTCTGTGGCCACCACCTGTATAAACAATTCTTTTTTGGGGGGTTGTCTTGTTGTTTTCCCACTGCACCTGTTGTCACTAAAGCAAGTGAACTGAATTCAGAATGGTTTATGCTTCCTAACTTGAGAGATTAATATTCCTGAAGTTTAACTGACTTTGTTATACAGTGATAATCAAGTGTTCCCTTAATTTTGTTGAGAAGTGCATTTTTTGTGGTATAGTAAGGTACAACAAAGCACCCACAGCTTGTGTCTGCAATCATTTGGACTTTTTCTTGTTAAATCTCTGTGAGTGTAACCAACACAGAACTGCAACTCTGTCACTAATGTTCTGTATTTTAACAATGTGTTAACCCTGAAGCTATAAACAGCCTTTTTGGAATTACATAAAAACAGACAGCTGGGTTATGCATTATTCCAAAGAAATGTATTTCACAAAAGAATGAGGCAAATACATCCCTTAGGTGGAAACACTGTATTTGCTCTCTTTACATATTCCCTCTGATGTCCGATTACTGTGGTGTTTTTCTCGTTTTGTTTTCTGTAATTTCTGTCTTGGGAGGTAACTGAATTCACAGTTCATCCCTAAACTCTCCACAACAACTAGAAATAAACACATCACAGCAGATATATGTATATACAGGATACTATGCATAATGCTCTAGGCTATGCTGCCTGAGAGATGTGTGAATCAGCCTCGACATTATGTGTTCTTATTTACTTAACTGCTACGATAGCTGCTTCTGACAGCATCCACCATAAGTTGAATAAGTTCAACAGGCATGGTGTTAATGACATCCAAACAACAATAACAAAGACAACTAAAAGAGTTGTATTTGTTAAGGATGTGCCAAGTGGACTCCAATGCTGGACATACAGAAAGGTTTAACAGCTTATTAACAACCCCGGATCCCTCACAAGATAAAGCCAGGCAAGTCAAAGAGGGGAAGTAGGCTGGAATACAGGGAATCCATTGGGCCAGGGACTATTCCAGATTCCAGGTGAGTTTGGGACATGGGGCTTGAGAGTTTGGACAGAGGAATTTGGACTTAATGGGAGTGGGAAGGCAGATGGGCTAGGGACTAAGGCAGGGGTCTAGAATGGCAAGCCAAGGCAATCAAATGCAAGCTGAGCACAAAGTTATACTGAGTGACTATACAGAGCCACAGCCTGAACTGTAACAGGTTACACCAGGAGATTAGCTGCTTTATACTTCAGGTGAGTGACAATGGATAACAGGTGCATCAGCCAAGGAAGCATAGCAACCTCCATGTGCCATGACTCCTGAGGAACACTCCTATTTAACAAGTCATGTAACTTTACGTCTTTACCACTGGCCACAACACATTTTTACACAACATCTAACTACAAATCTACCAGTGGAACTGGAGAAATAAAAAATTATAAATAAGCACTAAATACACTAGTAGGCATGTAATAAAACAAAGGTCAAATTAAATTTAAACTGAAAAATGGGATCCAATTGTTATGAATACTCAATTTTAACCAAATGAAAACCCAATGTGGGATTTTTGTCATTGGAGTGGGAAGGCAGATTTTTTTGCTATAAACACTTTAAACCTACGTGAAGGTTTCAAATAGCCTTAAAAACCTTCAAACTCTGATTATAACAGCCCCTGCAGTCATTGTAAGGGAGCATCATATTCTTGCTGCATTCTTGTGATAAAAATGCACATTTTATAAATGTTATTGCATTTTATTTTATTTGGAGCCAGAGGGTCATATCAGTTGAACAAGGTTTTAAAACCTGAATATCATTTATTACCCTACTAAAGGACAAGCAAAATCAATTTAACAAACCTTGTTCTATTTGAAGACTATACTTAGGAAGTATGAGCTGTAAAGGAGCACACTATAGTGTAGTACAGATAAAGCATGTGTGTTCATGTGTACAAAGCAGCTAAAGTGAAGATTGTATTTGAAATGTGACATTTTACAGAATACGATTAACCCTGTAAAAAAATTTAAGACAGAATGTAATTATTTTTTAATACATTTGATTACTTTTACTTTTCAAACTTTTCTAACACGTTTTAAACTGGGCAATAAAGCAGAAACATGTGATATAACCTGGAAATCCACAGGTTTGAACATCAAGCATTTGAATGTTGATAGTATTTTCAACACCTGTGAACATGCTCTCCTCTGTAGTTACAATCTTTCTCAATTTAGAAGGAAAAGGCGTTCTTGTCTGATGACATGGCCACTTGTCTTGATGTGATTAAGACAGTCAATGAAAATAAAAAGCCCAAAATTTGAGTGCATAGTGACAAATGAATTACTTGGCCTTAAATTTGTCCAAATTGTCGGGGGACCCTCAGTGTGCTTAAATTGGAGAAATCTATGTTTCTAATATAGAATTATAAGAAAGCATTGCTGCACAGGGAGAAGATGCAAAGCAAAATAATGAATGTTATATTTTGCATATACATTGTTCCTTTATAATCACCAATATTAAACTATAATTTAAAAAGATATGCTTTCTGAGTAACTAAATTATTCATAGCTGCAGTCACATAAGGGAAAATAGTGGTTGGAGACCTTGACAAGACCAAAATTATTGTAACTGTGCGCAGTCAACTTGAAAACAGTTGATTGCACACGATTCCTGTCTTTGAAGACAGGGATGGTGATAAAACGGCAATAAGATGGAATCAGCCTGCTGTCAGTCGACCGTGAGTCTGCTATTAGTGTGCTATCATTGAAATACATTGGGTCAAGTAGGTAATTACATGCAGTCTGTTTGCAATAATATGGCGATTAACTGTGATAAACTGGTGAAAATCACAAATCTGTTGCTGTCTACATACACAGAAATTCATATTAAACAGAAATTCATGTTAACTATTTATGTTCAGAGTCCAGCCAGAACCTCACAGATTTGAAACAGAAATCTAGAAACTCCTCCACAACAGTGACATAGTTGCAGCAGGATGGCAGTTTAACTGCAAAATGAAATAGGTGCTCATGAACCTTGCTTTTATTCAAGCATATAACCAGGATACAACCAGCTGGCAACCAGATCAGTCGAATCCTTTACTGTAAAGAGATGCACTGTAGATGAGTTGTTGCCACAACTACTTGCAATGTGAAAAATTCTGTGCAATCTCTGGGCAACCATAGATTTTCTCTAGTCATAAGAAAGTTGCCATAATATTTTTACTCTAATGTGACTAAGTCATTACAAAACCTCTGAATATATTTGTGTCCTTGTATGATGATGATGTTTTGTTTATAGATTCTGTTTACATAGGCAGAATGACATACACTCAACAATACAGCCATATTTAAAGCATATTTGCTTTTTTTAAAATAATGCTAAGCGTGCTTTTTTGGTGAATTGCTGTAGAGGAATTTAGATCATGCCTATGGTAAAAGTAAACAAAACAAAAGTACTCACTGCAATATTGCACTATTTAATTTTGTTTCAAATTTCGGATTTAATGCTTATAGTCAGTCATGTGGTTTTTCTCTTGGTTACTACACATAAACATCACAAAAGGAAAAAAAAACTGATAAAAACTGGACTTTCCTTCACTTTTACTGTTAGAAAATGATTCAGTAATGAATGAAGTGAAATACATTTAATGTTGTGACAATGCACCAGATCAGTGTCACTTATTGCTATGGTATGACTTGTAATAAATGTTAAAAAAAAAATCACAATTGTGTACCCCTTTCAAGAGCTGTTTTTCCTACTTTTAGGATGAATGGATAATTTCATTCTATTGAAATAGTTGTCTAGTGAACAACAAAGAAGAGGTTTGTATCTTGAGGTAAAACAGCTTGTGACTGACACAAAGATATATTTTATCCTGCACCTTCACATGCAAATTGACAGTGTTATAAACAGACAGAGTGACAGAAAAGGAGAGATGGAAATGTGAAGGACAGGATAAACGAGATTGGACATGCATTTACCAGCACTGATGTGACACAGGGTGTTCACTAGAATGTTATTTCATATTTAGATGAAATGATTTTTTTTACAGAAGCCCAGACAACTATAAATCTACCATTTGGTATTCTGGACATAATTATGAGACAGATTGCTCCTCCATAAAAAAATACCTTGTTAAAGGTCAGAGTACAAAACTGTCGCCAGACTGAGGTAGTAAACAAATATTGGGTATTGAAGTGGCAGAATATTATGAACAAATTTCAGTACATTTGAAAGTCTACACAGTATAGACTAACATATTTAAATTAATGTATATTATAGATACAGATGGGTGACAAGATATTTCTTCGCTTGGTATTTTGATGATGGTGGTAGAGAGTGCTGTCTTAACACACTGGTCAAAAAATATCCCATAGTTGTGCTGGGTTGACATCTGGTGAACCACACACTCATCAAACAATTTAGAGACACCTTGTACCCTATGTATACAGACAGTGACATCCTGGAAGAGACCACCTTCATGAGGTGACTTACCAGAACAACTGTACAGTGATCTGTCCCTCTAAGGGTACAAACAGACCCAAACAATGCCAGCAAATGTAACAGAGCCAGCAGAACCCTTCATTGGAGGGCTCAGAGGTTTGTGTTTTCCTTTAACTGGCCACTTATCTGTATGTAAGGGTTCATGTCCTCCTGTCCACACCTTAATAAATAAGTGTTTCCTACCTAATAATGGCCGTATTGTGTGCTGCCTAAAGTGTTTCAGATTCTCATTGAGGGATCAAACTGAAGCAGATTAAAGGAGCCTGATCCTCTTATTAGACAACATGAGACCTCATTAACATCTTATCAAGGTTAAATAATGCAACAGAATCAAATGGCAGCTCACAAATGTCAAATTAGTTCACAGGATGTTGCCCCTGAGAAATGTGTTCAGGGAATTTATTAGGACATGCTTTGATTAAACTGTTTAATGGTCCCAGGAGGAAAGAATTGTAAATTAATAATTGCAGTAATTAGGATATGGACTCTTCACAATGTTGCATTCAGCTTTGACTCTCACATTAATTGACTGTGGATTGTGAGAGTATTTGCCTAGAGATTTTGAAAACCAGTATATAATTCATAAGCTATGTAAACACATTTCCCTGCACTTGATTAACACAACTTCTCCTTTCATAATAATAGTAGCAATTTGAAATGTGATGCTAAATTGCAGTAATATTTATGTATCAAATACTTGGTTTGGATTTGGTTGCAACAAACTCGAGAGAATGTTAGAACAGATTATACTGATCTCAGGAGGGAGAAAAAACCCCCACAAAGCATAAAGCAGGAACAAAGCAAAGAAACTCAGGGGCTCTTCTATCGGGATTATGACACCTGGCAAGAGTGCATGGTTTACAGACTTTAACGACTTTATTGATTTGAGTAAATCAATAGGAATCTATAATGAGGGTTTGGAGGTGGGGTTAGTTCCATGCCCTTTGAAATAGTTTTTTTCTACCTAAAAAGACAAACTCCGTAAAAAAGCTCTCCACTGATTTAGTATTTGAATGTCAATACTGTTGGACTTAAGATGCACTGGTTAAAAAAAAATTATCATTGATTGAATGCAGGAAAAAAACACGAGACATTGTTACTGCATGGGTTCATCACCCTTGTCAAATTATAAACCGTCACAGTGCAATTTTACTGTCAGTCACATACGGAATAGTATTACATTTGATGAGTGAAATTGGCACTGATGATAACTGAAAAGGCAACATCACTGCATGTTTCTAACATCATCCCCTCATCAGTTTCCACACTGGTCTGTCCAAGAAAGCTGGATGCAATACAGCTCTGCCCATTTGCATGATTTCTTGGCACAGTGCGCATGGCTTAAAATTGCCACCGCCTTTGAAGATTCCTTAAAAATCCATTTGACTTGTGTGAGATGAAAGATGGAGGTGGGCAGTGACAGCATGTGTGCTAAAGCCTAGCGTTTTCTATAATGGAGATCATTCCGATTCTCTTTTAACATCCATGTAATGTTAATGACAGATTTGAATTTGTGTAACTGATTCACATTTTATTGGCTGTATTAGTATGCATATTTTTTGTCTTACACCACAAAATTGATAATGCTCAACAAAGGATACAGGGAAGCACACAAATGTGTCACAATTTACTGACATAATTACTACGTCTAATTCCATGTGTTCCTGTGAATAATGTAATTATAGAGCTGGGATATGAGGATTAATCTGGGGTAAAACAAAAAAAAAAAAAAGACTGAAAGGAGCTTAATAACTGAATTTGGCCCTATGGTTTGTTTGCATGTGTTTGTGTGTCTCCAGCATGGTGCCATGTACGCCCACTGGCCATCTGTACCTGCTGGTCACTTTCTCTGGTTTGTACAGGTAGAACATGGTAACCAATCTTTTCTTGCCAAAAGAACATGGTTACCTGGCTGGGCTGTGCTTATGAACAGAAACACACATGCTCACAAATGAGCATTTCATCAAGCCCAGATTCTGCCCTCTGAGGAACTTTTAATGGTCTGAGTACAATTCAGCCCTCTCACAAAGCCAGCTCACATTTATGACTTTTCTCATTGTGTTCTGTTTGGTTTTTGCTTCAGGCAGGTGTCATGTCAGGCAGCTTGCACAGCAGATGACAGATGCTCTCCTTCAGTGAGAAATAATAATGAACATGTCCTCCACCCGACAGGACAAATGCCTAAGTCACTGGGCTGTCATGTGTCTTTCAATCATGAATCCAGAAATATATATAAACTTAGCACAAAAACTAATGACATTTGTGTTTGGTTGATTATTTCTTTGTTGTAACAATGCTTCTTGTAAGGAAAATGCATTTGTGGGTTGTGTCCATGAAAAACTTGCCAAATCTTCTCTTCCAATGCCAAACAGCTGATTCTGCTATTGACTCTTGTTTGGTGTTATTTATTGGATTAAATAATTGAAGTCTGAAGAAACAAGACATATTAACAATTTATTCATTTATTTTATCAACAAGCAGGGGCCTCAGTAGCATGTGGAAGAACCATACACAGCCACAACAGCCATGCACCTCCTCCTCATGCTGGTCACCAGCTTGGTCACACACTGTTGTGTGTGCATCTCATTCTTAAACCAGCATTTGCCACAAGTCAGCCAATGTATTTGTGGTGGTCACTCTGGCACGAACAGCATGCCCAAGCTGATCCCACAAGTCAAATCAATGGGGTTGAGGTCAGGACTGCAGGCAATCTGCTCCATCCTCTCCACTCCCAAATTCTGGAGGCACTCTCTGATAAACCCCACTCTGTGGGGTGAATGTTCTCATCTTGGAGTATAGAGTTTGGTCCCAGACTGTGGAGATATGGGATTGCCACTGGTTGCAGAATCTCATCTCCATTTCTCTCTGCATTGAGACTGCCTTCAATGATGACAAGCCTTGTTTTTCCAGTGAGGGAGATGCCGCTAGAAGCAAGAAGCATTGTTACAACAAATAAATAATTGTATTTTACGTATCGTACTTTTTGTGCTAAGTTTATTTTATGCATGAAAAACAATTAATTGCAAAATCAGTGATCTTCTGTGCTTTGCTAAATGAGCACAGCATAAACCAGTTGTGCACCAGCTAGTTACTAGTTTTGTCTGCCTGGTACATGGAGCTGGACAGGTAAAGCATATTTGGCTCTTAAAAACCTTTTTTCACTGAAAAACATCTCCTTTCTGTGTGTGGTTATAAATGACATTATGAAAGCGGCTAGAGGGAAGTTGTGAGCTAATAAACAAAATCAATGAGCTTAAACATAAGCTACAACTCACAAGAGCTGAGGGGAGCTGCAGCATTGGTCAATAATTTTCTGTGGGTTTCTTTTTAGATGCAACCTCTTTAACATATGAGAAGTCATGTGGCTAATAAAAAATATTGATTGTAGATAGTTTGAGATGGGACAAGTCATGTCAATACTGAACATAGTTCAATTTCCTGATTGATCTGTCTTACTGTTTTCTGGATCAATTCATGCTTAGTGCTTGTTATGCACTCAAAACTCAATGTCAATATGAAAACTGACTTAGACTTGCTTTGCGAGTTTGAAATTTACCTCGTAATTGTTACAACCAATATGTGATGGATGGAAAATGCTAGCTATACTCCCTTCTGTGCATTCTGATGTAAATCAAAGTGTGCCTATTTCGCAGCTGAATTCTCTTCTTTCACTCTCCCTGAACTGTGCTGAGTGTACAGAAAGTATATGTTGATATGTTGTGTAATAGGCACATGTGAGTGATGGATGAAGAGATCTCTGAAACTGAGAGCAAGAAGCATGAAAAAATAACTAACTGCAAAATTTGACTTTTTAAAAAACAGAGATGAAAACAGGGGAATGCATTCAGAAGGAATAAAGAGAATAACATGTAACAAAAAAAATGCAGGGACACATATTTGGTTGCTGGAAAATTCATCCTTTAATCAAACCCGCCTTACCTACTTTCTCATTCAATTCCCTTGCCTATAGATGGTGCAAATTTAATTTAATGTTTTTCATTCGCAGGTCATTTACAGCAATCAGCCCTACCTAATCTTGCCAACTCTCTCATGAATTTAACAGTAATTCATTATGTATGCACATTTGTGTGTATCTGTATTCCCCATGAGACACCTTGCATTTATGCCACACTCCTTTTTTGCCTTCTGTCCTTTAACATTTCATGCAATGCCTGCTATATCTTTTGTGGGTATCTGCATATGCGAATCTAGAAATAAGTTTTCAGATGCAGCAAACAGGCTCCACTGTGTATTGTGCATTTGCAGGTTCACATCTTCACTGTTCCCTAGTGATGCAATCACACAAATTATGTAATCATTTGTTTTAGAGTCTCTTAATGAAAGCAGCTTAATGGATTCACATTGCAAACCTGAATACTGGACTTCAAAGAAAGACATTACTAGAAAACAAATCAGTCAAAACAAATCCAATTTTAGAACTCACTACATTAATTTTTAAAGTGATTTATTATAGTAAAGTATAGTATAGTATAGTATTATAGTGAGTTATTTTTTCTCCTTATTTTAACTTAATATTTAGGAAATGCTTGGTCAGTGAAACGCAATGCACAAGCATTGTCCCCTTCTCACAAGCGCTTATCTCCATTTGCTATGTTTTTTTTTTTTGTTAGGAGCTCTGTATGACCTTCATATAAAGAACAAAATAGAAAGTTAAAATGGTTTGTAGGCTTTTCAAAATCTTTATGCTATAAAATATTCTTCCTCAAACGCAGGGTTTCGAGTGCCACTCTAGCCATGAATGTGCCCACAAAAGGAAGAGGAAGAGGAGGAAGCTGAGCAGTGATAGAGAAGGCAGAGCTTTGACGTCGTGAAAAGGTCAATGTGAGTGACTGTGCTCAGAAATAGAGGGTCACTGATGGGTTAGTGAGCTTCTGCCACACACTGAGTAACTGAAAATCTCTGACGCACATGCTGGAAAGAAAGAAAGAAAGAAAGAATGAAAGAAAGAAAGAAAAAAAGAAAGAAAGAAAGGACTTTTGGCCAGTAGGTGAGAGTCAACAGAGATTTAGCTCTCTGTTGTAAATTTGCTTAAGTTATGTGTTTTCTTCTTCTGTGTTGTGAGGTCAATTAATGTGGGCTCAATTCAATTCAATTCAATTCAATTCAATTCAATTTTATTTTATTTATATAGCGCCAAATCACAACAAAAGTCGCCTCAAGGCGCTTTATATTGTAAGGTAAAGACCGTACAATAATACAATGTTATATGTTATAATGTCAATGTTGACATGACTTTTTTGTGATGGGCAGAGCTGCATTTCTGGCCAGAAGACTGGGTCTGCTCATACTTTGAATTTCAAATTAAAAGTGTCAGCACAAGTAAACAACACTAAAGCAAGTCAGGAGAGAAGAACCCAATAATAAAATTATAGCTCTTTAAATGTTATGCAGTTATTTGGAGCAGTTTAATTAATCAGTACCTTTTACAGGGTGATAATTGTACTTTAAATCCTTTTAACTTTGAATTCTCAGATTATGCAAAGCACTTATAAATCTATTCAAATACCCCAGTGGCAGTGAAGCTACCATGCAAATTGATTGCCCTCCTAGTGAGCAACTTTGGGATCAGTGTCTTGGCACATGGAGGAGCCATGGATCGAACCACCAAATGAGTAATTAGCGAACAGTTCAACATTTTGGGAAGATTAAAAGAAAAATAGTGCTGCTAGTGCTACTAGCCCTCACAGACGACCTGCGGACATGAAAGGGAATAATAAAATCAGAAGGGAAAGTGAAAGATAATAACTAATGTCAAAAATGTCCAGGCGCCCAAGGTAAGTTTGAACCAGTAATAAGGCCTTTATTTCAGTGGGCTAGAGACATTAAAAATATACCACAGTGTATCAGCTTGGGCCTTCTTGAGGGTGTAGGGTGCATTTGGGGATGATTATACTATGGTGCAGTAGTTAACCCATTTGCCTTTCACATTCAACCTCAGCACAACTACTGTACTGCCTTGTCCCAAGCTTGAATAAATGCAAAGGTTGTGTCAGGAAGGGCATCCGACGTAAAATCTGTGCCAAATCAAAACACATAGAGCCATCCACTGTGGTGATGCCTTGGGTATAACAGAGAAGCTCAAAGTACCTTAAGGACTGGAATGAGAAAGAGAAACATACACTGTCTATGGCAACAAATTCAGCCTGCTGGTACTTCTGATCTTGCCAGTCAGCCATGGCAGAATCCAAGTTACAGATAAAACCTTTAAAAAGTCTTCTTTAGGGAAAGTTTGCGGTCACAGAAGAAATGTGAACACACAGTGTCAAAGTAGGACAGTACTATGCAATTGTGCTGTGCTATACAACTTCTGTATTGTTTTTCTGTAAGAAGATATTGATTGCATGGCAACGAGACCTTGTAAGGTAACGAGAAGTTGTAACTGTTGGGAAAATAAATCAGTTTGCAAATACTTTTTTGCCTTTGAAAAAGTACTTTTTTGACTTAATGCTCATAGATTTGTAGGCAAAAAAGAAAAATCAGACTGAGGTTCGCCAAAGAGGAAATGCACGTCACATTCCTGAGATCTTAAGAATAAACATAATTCCTAGTATAAGTATTTGTAGTCAGAAAGAAAGGATATTTACAATTCAAATTCATGGCTTTGTAATTGGAAAATGAGCCTGGAGGAGATTAGCTGGTTAGATTTTAACCTGTGTTGAAAGGGATTTGCATCATGTTATTATTTATTCAACAACAGATTAATTTTTTAGATTATTTTAAATTGCATAATTTTAGAAAATATCAAAGTGTAACATCAGCCGTGCTTACATTAGTGGTGTAAATTTTATGCAAGCTTGTCACTGATCCTCAGAAAAACACATCTATTTAACACCTGCTCACTCTTTCCGCCTACAATTACAAGATATATTGTTTGAATGTGTACATAACAAGTCATCAAGACGTCAAGGTTTTAATCTGTAATAATACCATATAACGACGATGTAATTTTTGCAAATTCTTTATGTCCTCAAAAGCATCTTCTTTATATAAAAAACAGCACACATGCACTTTGTTTTGCTCACAACACCTTGAAATTTTATGTGTTTCTGTGCATGAACATCTTGATGCTGGTCTGTGTACTCATTTGGTAAACCTTGCATGCAGTATTTACTTGGGTGAGGCATTATTTCTGTATGAACTCTGGCCTAAGGGCATACAGTAGAGTGCAAAGTGTCAGCTTTAAACAGGCTGATGGCAGTTAGGGAGAGAGATCCTTTTTATGTTTGGATTCTCACCTCAGAGTAATTCTTACAATTTGCAACATTGTTTGAAGAAATTTAGTTTTTTATGGTTGTTCTTACACCACATTCATATCTAGTAGGACTTCTTCAATTTAGTTTTAACAAAAAGATGGCTTTTGAAACATTATCTGTGCTATTAGCTACCTATAGAGAACAGATGCTACAAAGCCACTCATCTTTATCCTTGAATTTATTTTTGCAACATCTCACAAACTCCATAATTATTAATGATATCCTGTTATTTCTTCCTGTCACCATAAAGCAGTTTAATTAAAGCGTGGCCTTGTAGATTCACTCCACTGTAATAATTGGAACATGGTTCTTCTGCATAATGAGATGTCATTTGATTCTGTTATATTATTAATCCTTGGTAAGATGTTAATAAGGTTTCCTGTTTTCTAATGTCAAAATCAGGTTGCTTTAATCTGCCTTCATTTTATCGCTCACTGAAAATCGGAATGACTTTAGGAACCAGATACAATCATTTGTCTCATGTCTCAAGACTGATGCAGGCTAATTATAGAATGAAATAATTCAAACACTTCTAGACCATATATACTATATAAGAGATAGAAGGGTGCAACAGAACTGGAAAAAGAAGTGAAAGTTAAGTCACCCAATCAAAGGAAAGAAGACAGTTGATGAGCAGTGTAGGAGAAGATTAAAAGAAAAAAGCTCAGACAAATAGATGAGCCATGACAGCTTTATAAGACAAAGAAGAGCTGGAGGTCCCTGCCCTTGAAGTGAACTTTACCTTTTATCCCTGGAGGTTTGAGTCACTGTACAATAGGTTGGAGCTTTGGAGCACATCAGCTGTGACTGAAAGGCCATAGGTCCCTTTCCCTAAAGGAATTAAACCTTAATACTTTATTAATAAACACTACAGGACAGCTAAGAGCACTGTAGCAGCTGTGCTAGAAGAGAACTGTTCTGTATATTTAAGTGAAAATGCAGTTTCCGCCTTGACATTTTTTTATTTACACTGTTTCACAAAAAAATCTGAAGAAATGTGCCATCTGTTACATACCTGAGCTGCAGTAAACATTGTGGATAGAATATGTCTTAATTAATTTTTTAGATTGGTGGATATAAACAAAATGTCTATACAAAACACAAATATACACTTCTGTATAAATTTAACAGAAAACATTCTGCTTCTGCTGGGTTCTTTTGCATTCAGATGAAAATCAAATAAACTATAAAACAAAGTACAAAAAGGCAACAAACAGATACTGTACAGGATACTTTTAGGTACAAGTTTTCATTCTTTGTTAATTCTCAAGCATAAAAAGAAAAAAATAAAGCAAATAGATTGCTGTAATTTGGCAAGACTCTTTTTCCATTTTATGTGTGGCAGTGAGAGAAGCACAGGTGTAATTAATAATGTTAATGGTGGCTGCAAGGCTTTAATTAATTTCAGTGTTAAAGCGCACTCTGGGACTTTGGTATTGCACCTACTGGCTGATATGGATTACTTGGACACCTAAATGGAATAGAGCCATTAGCAATCTTTTACATGACAATGGCTTTGTTAAAGTGATGGCATTCTGTCACTAAGTCACTTAAAGGTCACTTAAAAGTGATTTTTTCTACTGGTTTCATTCTTTCAATCCCATAACAGTAACTTCACAGCTATATTTATACAGGTACTTTTAGCAAAGCCACTTACTATATGCAGTTATAGGAACAAATACACACACCAGACTTTTTTAGTAACCTGATAGAAAGCTATTAAAAGGTAGCTTTAAAGCTCAACTGTCCGACGTGCAGTGCATTTGCTGTTAGATCCTGATTGATCCAGTCTCCCTGTCAGGGATAATATATTTTGAATAATTAGTAAAGTAACTGATGTTTTGCCTGGTGCATAAATATGTGCAACTCTGTCACGCAGCTAAGTAAAAACTGAAGAAGAATGACTACAAACAACTGAAAACACCAACCAACTAACAGATTATACCAGGTTAGTCTTAATATGATCTGTCACAGACTCTAACTTCATTGTGATAAAAAAGTATTTTAATAAAGCTATTTTTTTTAACAGTTCAATCTGTAATAGTTGTGTAAATGGGGAGACTTCTTCACACACTAAGGTTAATTATGGAGTTCCACAGGGTTCTGTGCTAGGACCAATTCTATTTACATTATACATGCTCCCCTTAGGCAGTATTATTAGAAGGCATAGCATACATTTTTGTTGCTATGCAGATGATACCCAGCTTTATCTATCCATGAAGACAGATGACACAAACATGCTTTCATTCACAATCTATGATTCTAACATGAAGTTAGAAGCAAGAGACCCCCCAAACCTGTGTAATACTCAAGAGGAGTGTATGTTGACCCCCCCAATGTTTTTTACAGACTTTGCTGTCACCTTTATGGTAATACTTAAATAGGCTTCTAAGGTTGTATGTTCTTATTAGGATAGGATGGGAATTGGAATTTTTGCAGATATTGTTAAATTGCAAATATACAGGTGATGTTGCAGAGTAATGCTAAAGTTAAGTAGTGAGTAGTCTAATTTATTTCTATAAGGACTAACAAAGTAAAATACAGTACAAGTACAAAGTATTGTGTGTGTGTAATACATTACTTTTTTGAGTGATGACTGTTGTAGAAAAATAAACTGAGCTGATTTTCTGAGATTTATTGAAAGAACCTTTTGCAAATGGATCAATACAGCACGAACAGTTTTGCAAAAGCATTGATACAGAACAGAATAATTACAGTTGCTTTATACTCATTGTGTGGATACAAACTTTGTCGGTTTAGCTGTAGGGACTTTTCTTCTCACAGTCATGCAGGCACCTGCCTGATAACGAAGACACAGAAAGTGCTTCATGACCTTGAACACAGCTTACCGTTAGTTTTTCTCCTATCTTTTTACACACACTCTTAGTAAAAGAAAGTAACAATAACATACCAATAGTGCACAGAGGTTAAATACGTTGAAACACAAATTTTCCATAATGACCCTAACTGTTGAGATACCTATATACTATATTATTATTCAACTAGCCATTTATCATAATATGACAAAATGTATTTCACGGCTTTTGTTTTTAATTTGTATTGTTTCTCATGTATTTTTTATGTTGCACTGTGGATTCAATTCTTTTATGTGACGTTCCTGTATTATTATAAAGACAAACATATTTGAAGAGGTAAAAATTTTGGGCACTTTACTTGTCTACACAGTGCAAGATAACTTTGGCTTTGGAAATGTTTTATGAGGCTAGTTTGTTAGACATCAAAGACATACAACATGTTTGAAATGTAACAGTAACTGAAAACAGAAATTTTGCCTTTCAAGAAAACTCCACAGGACACAAAAACAACAACCAGGGTTTTGTTGCATCTCTTCTTTTCACTTCTGTCTGTCTTTTAACAGCACGGACAAAATACAAGTAAAGAAATTGAGCATTTCATAGATATAACAACATTTTCATCTGTAAACAGGGACAATTCACTGTACCTAGGGGTTAAAGTAAAGTTCAATTTCAACTCAATACAAATTAATTTTATTTATATAGCACCAAATCACAACAACAGTCACCTCAAGGTGCTTTATAAGGTAAAGAGCCTACAATAATACAAGTTCAGCAAATGAGTGATTATTCTTATAGGCAGGGTAATACATAATACTATAAAGAGAGTACATTTTTCATCTGCTGCAACCTGGCATTGCTTCTAGCTGATGGCATGGAGATACTTGCTCAGTAATAAGAAAATAATGATATCCTATGACCTGCTTACACCTTTAGCACATCCTTTTTCCCTTTTCGTCCCTGTGAGTTGTTCATGGTGCAGATGTCAAAGTTGCGTTTGCGGTACTTTATGATCTATCTAGTGCTAAAGAAGAGGAGCAAGCATAAACAGATTAACTTGTTAAAGTTAGGTAATGGCAGGTAATTTCAAATGCATCTTTTCCAACAGCTCAACAGACATCAGCAAAACTAAACTTTTTTTTGTACAGTTTGTACCACATTGTGTCTGGGTAGGCAAATGTACAATTGCTGTATTTTCTAGGGAGATGAAAAAAAAAACCTTAGTGTGTGAGATGGACAAAGATGTAAGAAAGACAGGTAAGAAGATAAGTGAGGTAACTGTTCAGCAAGTAACATTTGATAAACCGGTAATTCTGTAATTTTTGAGGGTTTTTTTTGTTTAACTGGATATTTTATCTATACACAAAGTGTTGCTGAATTATATTTTTGTGAAATATCTTGCAAAACAAACTGAAGTATAGTCATCTTGTGTTATTCAAAGGTGGCCTGAAAAATTGGGCAGTTTAGTCCAGACTAAAGTGGTTAGTTTACAGTAATGCACTATGTGGAACTGGTGCAAAGCAGGCTGATACAAATGGTCAATGTTAGGTTACATTAAGCGTAGCAGACATCAATGTATATATTTAATGTGATGATACTGATTAGATTTACTCAACAAATATGACCTTTTATACTACCTTTATAGTATCTAGGGGTTGGAAATCAGCCATGGTAACACATGAAACATCTGCTTGAATTCAATTGGCTAAATCTACAAGGAGCAATGAACACCAGAGTAGCAGCACAGGCCAGCTGATCACAACCTGTACAAAAATTTAAATCTACTGGAGCTCACAACACAAATTATTATGTGACTTATTTCTAAATGATTCTTTCCCTCACACTGCAATGCTACACCCCATCTTAGGGTTCCCTCACCTGCCAAATCCCATTTTAACCCCTGACTGTACTAGCTTTTGCTTTAACTTAACTTCAATATGCTTATCTCTAACATCCCTGTGGTAAAAAGTTCAGGCGAGTCAGAAGATATTAATTATTAAAACCTTTCTTAAGCAGGCGAACAGCACAATATGTTTGCAAAATTGAATGAGCTGGGCTTCAAGGCCATTTATGCTCATCTGTACAACAGCCTTTCATCAGTCAATCAGTAATTATGATGCCAACTCCTAAAAATACTTGCAACAACCTCTGGGTGAATGAGTGATAAGACAAATAGAGGTTCAATATTATACAAATTAATGCAAAGGTTGATGCTAATTCTATTCACATCACATGAAAGACAACAATCTTTAGCCCTTCTGCAATGTCTGAAAAATATTCACCAGCAGTGCCCACACATCACCACCTACCCATGAGAGTTAAAGGCTTGTATTTATTAAAAAATAATAATAATAACATGTTCCCAAACAAGATTCTTTAAGATTTTATCCTTAAGGTTACAGAAATATCTATTTTTAAATTATATTTGAAAATAATAAGTATAAACAAGCTGCTTTGTATACACTCGATAAGATTAAGTAGGCGTCAAATAAAGAAAATGAAAACTGTAGACATCTGGCAATTCATAGTTAAAAAAAGTGAAATAGACATGTGATCTGATGCATAAATACTTAGGGTTCCCATACACCCATCCACATCCTTAACCAGCTGTTTTCTTATCTCTTGCCATACCTCTTGTTTATTCAGTCATTAAGTTTCCCTTGTGAGCAAATTTCACTTGCCTCTATTGCTGTTTTTCCTGTTGTTTACACTGATGCTCATTATTGCTGTTCTCGTCAAATAGGCAAGTGTTGCACTGGCACATCTGCCTCTCTCTTGTTGACGCTGTTTTTCTCTTTCTGTTAAGCTTCGTAGAGAGCTTCTCAGAATAATGACCCACTGAACCAAGACTCAAACTAGTGGTGTAGTGTAGTTTACTGTATAGAATGTACTGTGATTTCCTCCCAGCTTTGTAAATGTCTGTTCCAGAGTGAAACCCCATGAGGACCATTACATTCACTAATGCATCTTGAAACAATGGGAGCTAAACAAAGTACAGGAAGTCTTTAGATTTATGCAGGATAATTGCACCACATCAAAATAAACAAAATTTGAATGAATAAAATTAACCCAGAGGAAAAATATGAACCTTAACCTTGTAGGATGCAAATGCTTTGTTCAATTTTGAAATATGACCAACCATGGCTTTATAGTTTCTGCTTCTACTGCCTCTGAAGTGCTCCTTTTAAACTGAAATAAACTATGTTAACTGTCTATCCTCTCTTCTTCAGAGCTATTTGGCGCCTCATCTATCTGTCACACTCCTCAACTCCTCTTCTCTTACCTGTTCTTTTCTCTTTTCTCCAGTCCTGAAAGAAGCAAACATACTATGCCACCAATAGTATGCAAAATCACAAAATTTAACCATAAATTTAGCTCATATGCAATAACAGGCCTTAGAAATGTTTGTTTTCATAAATAATGTGTCTTGTGACAAGGAAGAGGGCTCTTCAACTTCACTAGCCTGAGCTTGTAGATGAAGTGGTGTCATTCTCATGTCTGGACTCATGTTGCTACACCAGCAAGAGGTAATCCTTTGTTCATTATCTCTGGACTTTTTGCAAATAAATAAAAACATTTTTTTTAAAAAGTAGTGAATTAGCTAAAACCACTGGTTGCCAACAATGCCAATCTGTATTACTGGTGATCTCTCTCATTCCCTCTCTATCTGCCTCTCAGCCCACTCATACAAAATCTACCTATGCCAACTAGTTCTTCATTTATGAAACACAACACATATATAGATAATGTATAGACAATATATAGACAATAAACAACAATAAAGCAAAATGGTTGCTGTGTGTAGTACCCCACACTGAAACCGTTTAAAGAGCCATAACAAAAGAAGGTGTGATATACACATATTTAAAATGTACATACATATTTTGACAAAAACATGAGTACATATACAAAATATATTTAATGCCATATGGGTCAAGAATTATGATCTTAAATGTAATTTCATATTATAAACACCGTCTGGCTGATCTGTGCAGTTGTGTTTGGCTGAATTATGGTTGATATGTAAAATCCATCTAATAAATTCAGCTGTTTGGGATCTCTGATGGCTGCAGATTGCTTTAAAGAGCCTCACAAAAACAATAGCAGGGGTAATTGGATCCCCAATAAACTGTTGAAATGCGTCATCTTTGAACAAAACAGCGAGAGTGCGTGATACTAGCAGGCTTAGAGTTGTGTGTACAACATCATTAGGTTCCTGGTGCTTATATGAGTGTGGGTGATTGCTGTAATAGTAAGGGGTAGCGGTCATAAAAGTGTGAAGAGAACACATTGCCACCTTCTTTGTAAACAACTAATAACTCATAATTAGCAGCTTCACATTTAGCTTCATTAAATAGGATACAACTTCGATAAAGTTAACTTGGGGTTTTTTCTAGACTTAACATAAGCTCCGATGAAGCATAAAAAGGACACATTTTTTATGCTTTTCTGGTTTTATGAAAGCTGCGCACAGGGGACAATAATGCACAATAACACTACAGGCAGTATGCTTTGTTGACATTTATGGCTGCACTTTAGACTCTTGAATATAATCATTAGGATGCACTCACAGTGTTTCACTGACTCCTCAAGAGTCATTTTGCCATTTTTGTAACATTATATGAAACAAGCTAATATTGACAATGGCAAAATTCCTCTTTTAATAATTCTTCAAACAGCTCTATTATTGGTTCTGATTTGCTCATACATTTCCAAAGAAAGAAACAAATAAGACTAAAAATACCTTTATGATGACAGGAACACTAACACACAAAGACAATTTGAAGCTTTGGCTGCAAAAGTATAAATTTAGTGTAAGTCAGCCTTTGAGGGCATTAGGACTGCACCTTAATTCAGACAAAATCTGTCAGTTACTGCTGACCCTCTGATCTCGAGTGGCATCTTGCACAGAACCAGTTATGCTAAAACAGCCCAAGGTGACCCCCCCCCAACAAATAACATTTCACTTACAAATGTAGGGTCTCTGGGGGGAAGGTGTATTGCATAGGCTGCAGTGGGCAGGGTCATTCACGTGGCTTTCCCCTCCTTTTTAATTACACTATAGTCATTACGGCTCACGACATCACTATACACATAGGGCCTTGGGGGGCAGGTGGGTTACCCAGAGGTTGGTGGGTGGGGCTGCTGAAGTGGCCTCACACACCCCTTAATTGCTATCTGCTCCTCAATTTTATCTGCAGCTTAGACAGGGTTTTGGGGGGGGAGACACCGACGAGCAGTCAGGTACCCATGTCACATCTGTCCCCTCAATTTTAATAGCACTCCAGTTTACACACAGTCATACACAACCTTTTCACTTCATACTGTCTCACAGAACAGTTTCCATATGGTCTATCTTGAATCCCACATCTGTAAGCTGCATACCTGCTTATATTTATTTTTGTAGTTTTATACTTATTATATTTTAACTTGTATATTTATAACTTGCACAGTTTGAAAAGCAGAACAGGTTGCATTTCACTGCGTGTTGTACCTGTATAACTATGTATGTCACAAATAAAGGATTTTGAATCTTGAATCATACATGCACATAGGCACCACATACAACATATGCACCCAGCGGCCCTGATCTCGGCTCATGCTGGGATGGCCGGCCTCTGGCGGGGTGGACTGCCTGTTGCCTCTGGTTCTCTGGGGCTCTTGCCCTTTGGCTGTGAGGGCTCTGTCTGCGGCCTCCCTCCTTCTTCTGCTGGGGCATGCAGTTGCCATTGGGATGTGTGGTCTCCGGTCTTCAGTACTCTTGGGGGGCTGCGGATGGCCTGGGTCTCCTGAGTCTTTCTCTGTCTGCCTCTGGCTCTTGGGGGGCGTTCTTGCGGCTTTTCACCTATCAAGTACTTAGCAAATACTTTTGGAAGGTGCTATGATGTTACACTTTTCAAATCTTTATCTGAATATTTCTTCTGAATATTTCTTCCCCTTAACAGCTACAACCATCAAGCTTCAATGGAAAAATAGCTTGTCATTATTACAGATTTGGGTCATAGTCAACTTAGTGTTCATATTGCTCTTTACTATAAAAAGAGCTATAAAGTCATTAAACTAAATGTTTCCCATTGCTGTTACTTTGACCATCTAATGAAACACCTGATCTATCCTATCTTTCAAATTTTCTGTCTACCCCCCGGCAATTGCAGACCCATGGGATACTCTCAGTTTGAAATCAGTGATCTAAATAAAATACATGGGGAGATTAATGCTTAGTTTAGTTCCTCACCAAACACAAAACAAAATCTCCAGCAGAGCTGATGAGTGATCAAAGCAGAAGGCTGTAATGTAGTGTAATGTATGTTCCTGAGAACACCTTGTTACATCTTACTGTTCTGCTCTCCCTTTTTAGCAAACACAGATTTCAATGTAGCGTAGTCAAGGTTTTCAGTAATCACTGCGCTCAGGAACTAAAGATCTTTCAGCAGCTCTGCTGCTGGGTTGTTCTCTCTCTCTCTCTGGAAGTCAAAAACAACTTCTTTGTTTTATTGACATTTAGGATCAGGTGATTGTCTTAACAGCTTGTTACAAATTTTTCGGCTGTACCTTCTATGCCAATTAGTTAAACTGCAGGAATGTCTTAAAGACATAAAGACCTGGATGACCTCTAATTTCCAGCTTCTAAATTCAGATAAAACTGAGGTTATTGTACTCGGCCCTAAAAATCTTAGAGACATGGTGTCGAACCAGATACTTACTCTGGATGGCATTACTTTGGCCTCCAGTAACAC
>VUQS01045826.1:4808-15941 GCA_015108495.1 Heterochromis multidens
AAAGTATTATTTTTCATATTATTGATTGTTTACAACATTAAACAGAAATGGCATGAATGAGGCAGAGGTGGGTTGCAAAGTAGCCTGCAGAAAGCTAAAGCAGCTGACACCATGTAAACTGTATGTGATTTGCAAAATTGATGCATCGACAGGTATCAGCTGAGCCATCGGCTGATGTGGGCTGCCTTGAGGTCAGCTGATCTGTCAGGACTGGGTCTGAATTGTAATTGTAATTGTAAAAGTCAGCTCTGTGTGGGAGTCAAAACCAGTAGACTTTTCAAAGTGGAAAATCTTGGTTCATGGACACAAATGGGCTGATATGAGAGGGTTCAGGTAAACTAAAATCGGGGTAGAAATTCATGTCTAGGAAGACAAATTATTGGATTAAATGTTTGATGAACTGCCCTGGACCCGTACAGTGAGTTTAAAACTTATTACTCAATAACACGTGACTATAAATCTTGCATTAATCAAATGTAAAATTTGTTAAATTCTGTCCAGGAAACAAGCAGAGCTCAGATAGAAGCGAGATCAGAGGCTCACGCAGGCTGAGTTTGGTCTTTAGTCCCGGCTCGGTTCATTATGAAAGGCTGCAGAATTCAAAATGAGGACTTAATGGAGACAAATGAAAGTGACATTTATGGAACAGAGCAGAGCTTTGAGATTTTATCTTCTGTTTGGTTTTGTTTGCTTTGTTTTGCTCCAGAGTTGGAGGTGAATGTTGGAGCAGCTGATAATAGACCCGAGTAAAGAGAATAACTAAAAGCTGAAGTGTTTGGATTACATTAGCTTATAACCTTTTATTAACATTACTTTAATACCTGCTGATAACATAACACACTGAACAGGGGATGCTTGACTTTTTCTTTGCTCAAAGCTTTTACATGCTACAGTATCATTGTACAGGTTACCAGCAAGCTGCCATCACACAAATGGTGCCTTCTTTTGTTCTGCCTTGAACCCGGATTCTTCTCTATATGGAAAATATCTTAAAGAAACAGTTACTGCAAAAATCTGATGGATATATATTTCTTCCTTTAGCCAGTAGTGCTATTTATCCATGTAGGTATCAGCTATAGAGATATCTGCATTCTGCAGGTTCATGTAGGAACTACTTTCTTTCCACTGAACTACATCCTTCAGCCCGTGACAGGATGTAAACATAAATAACCTTTTATATGAAAACTGCCAAAAAACTAATAGATAATTGCTTGAATAAATAAACTGTTATTTCATATTAATTTTATATTAATATATGTTATTTTTAATTTGTATGTTTCTATATTTATTTGCTCTGTGTTTTCTCCTTTTGGCTAACTCTGGCATATTTACATTGATATGTTCATTAATATGCATTGTCCCTTTTAAATAAAATTATTATTAAAAATGCATCAAAAATAAAATTAAAATAAAAAATAATAAAATGTTAAATACAGTGACATTTCTGCTTTTATTCTCTTCTTTGCGTTTGTACTAATTTACTATTTACTGACTAGTTTGGGAGAAATAAGAGAAAACGTAAAGAGAAAATAATAAAATAAAATAAATGCATATTTTTAAAAAATTAATAAAAACTTGGATAATTAAAGTTAGTGTGTAAAATCTTCACCACTAGATGTCAGTAGATTGGAGATTATAGTCAACTGAGGTCTGTTTTCTTACTCCTCCCAATTCAAGTGCATAATTCTAGCTATGGTGGCTGCTATAGGACAAACATGTTTTAGTCAGCCAAGAGAGATCAAAGACATTAACTTTAAACTGCACCCCATAACGACTGCGGCTGGCCTGTTGCTACTACTGTTTGTATAAAAAAAATACGTATTGTACACACTATTTTATTGTACACACACTATTTTTTTAAACATATTTATATTATATATATTTTATATAATAAACACTTAAATAAATCAGGAAATAAAAAACAGATATGGTCAATTAAATATTTTGTGGTAATTTGTGTTTTTACCCCAGAGTCACCTCAAAAACTCTGACCACTGTTCATCTGTAGCGAGTGTACTCAGAGAGGAGAGTGACTCCGGACCAGATCTGCCCTGGAGTTTTTCTCTATCTGTGGAAGGCTGTCAGTCCCACTGTTTACCTCAGCTGTCCATGCCGGGTGAGACGGTCCACCTTTAATTTACTCTGGAAGAGGCTGTAATACTTTGAGAAAGGAGTCTGATACGAGTCGATCACTTCTGACCGATGACAGCGATACTGAGGTGAGTTGATGATATCCTGAACTTTTCTATCGGCTGACAGTTTTTCCCACTCTTGTCAGCTGTCCGGAGACGGGAGGGTCACATGTCTAATCTGCTGACAGTAAGTAACTGACACGTTTTTGTGTGTTAGAGCTAACTGAACTGTTAGAGCCCTGACTTCAGTTCAGGAGATGAGGCTTGAGGTGAGGAGGAAGAGGATGGTATTCTATTAAGATGCTAATGGCGTTTCTCTTTCCTTCGCATTTTTTTTTTTTTGGTGAAGGGGACCCCTTCTCCGACGATAAAACTTAGGTATGATCCTTCATATGTTGAGTCTGAAGGTGCATGAGCGAAGGTAAATGTCCCTCCACGGCATGCGCATGTATTCAAATATGGTGGGAAACATGGCAGCTTCCACAAACCCCAAACCCGCTCCTATGTATTTTAGTGGACTAATTATAAGTTTATAAGAATGCATCCGTTTTTTGGAAGATGTAATTATACACTAATCTATGTATATTTATGAGTACAGTATCCTTTTTTTCTATTAGATAACCTCAAAAAACGACTGACTGTACCTTTAAATGGGAATGTAACATTGAGGCTTGGCCCAACTTACTTTGTTAGTCCGTTTGGATCCGACCCACCCTGACTACTTTCACCTGTGTTCTGTCTGGTAGTTCTTTTTATTTGGCGGTCTGCCTGTTCCCCGTCTTTATTTCCTGCCTTTGTTTCTCTCCAGCTTCCTTAAATTCTCCATTTGTGTTCTGTTAAGTGGTTTTTGTTTTCCCTTTCTGTTGCATTTTGGAACGTTTTTGGACCTTTAGTTCACCTGCTTGGGTTTTTCATTATTAAAGCTTTCTTTGTGTTCATTATTCTTGCCTGTTGTGTCATTTTTTGTGTCCACATTTTGACAAAACATAACACACCTTAGCGTGTAAATTATAAATTAGAAAAACAGAGTGCATGACTGGGGGTGATACAATGGAAACCTGTGTAAGTAAACTGGTAATTAACTGGATCTAGCTCTGCCTCATCCATGAATGCAGCACAATACTGTAGAAACTGCTTGTTTTCTTCACCACCCTTTCCTCTCCAGGCTGGCCCAGCACAGCTCGGTCCTGCATGGCTTTGTTTAGCGGAGTGGAAAGCCTCTGTGTTGTGGCCCAGCTGGATGCCAACAGCAGCTAGCCAGCTAGCTAGTCACCCTGCTGATTGTGATAGGCAATTAACATGCTAATTAAAAATCTCATTAAAATAAGGAAGGAATAAGAGAATGACCTGAGGCAGACCGCTGGGCTCCAATTAGGTCAAGACGGCTCGGGGACTGTGTGTGACTCGGAAAATGTCAAATAACAAGTAGGAACTTTGCCTAAAAACACACAGAGAACAGAGGGGGATGCAAGTATTTATTCTGTGCAAAACAGAGTTAATACGTTCAGATCTGCTTTGCACAAATATTGATTCCAGTCAAAAAGCCCTCCCACTGAAGGTTTGAAGGTTTTTGCTGCCTCGGTCAAGGAGATCATGGCATTGGTTTGATTTGTGGTGGGGCTGAGATGTGACTACAGTTTTTGGAAGGATTCTTTAGCATTATCACGCAAAAGAGACAAAAGTGGTCATCAAATCCTGACAAATACATCTCAAACTGAAACAAGAAAAACTAAGACACATCCTCTTGATGTTCTCAAAAAATATCACAAACTAAACAAGATCCTGATTTCATTCTGGACCTAGGGACTCGGTTTGCGGACGGCCTACAGTCCAGCAAGGACAGAGAGAAGGAGCAGAAGGAAGGACGAATCCACATCCAGACTGAAGATACTTTAGACCTTTCAACACAACGATGAGCTGAAGCTTCAGGACAAGCCTGACTTAAACATCAAAAATGTCTCTGCAGACACCTGAAGATGTAGATTCATAGATGCTTGAAGAAACATAAAATGTGATTCTGGCAAAATTTCAGCCACTTCAAGGTGCACAGAGAAAGGAGATCAAATGATTCGATTTGAAGAAACATGGTGCCACTCATGTCTTCTCATTGGACGCTCCCTATTCATTGCCTGGAACAATGAGAAACATTTCGTCACTGTCCAAGTGACTTCTTCAGTTCTTCAGTCTTCTTCAGACTGAAGAAGTCAGTTCTTCAGTTCTTCAGTCTTCTTCAGACTGAAGAAGTCACTTGGACAGTGACGAAACGTTTCTCCCACTGAAAACGCTACGTCCAGATAAACAGATTCAGCTTTTTAGGATTCTTTTACCTGGATTATTGAGCATGCATCAAGAAATGATTGGTTGTATTTTTTCTATTTAAAAATATCTGAAATGTTTTTTTGATGATCCAGATGAAGGCCACGAGCCGAAACTACGAGCGTTACTGAAGTTTTGACGAGTTAACAGATGCTTTCTGTCTGACTGAAGATTCAAAGCTAAACAGGCTTCAGAAGGCCTGAATGCTTTTGTAAATGAGCCTTTTTTTTTTTTTTAAACACATTTAAAATGTTCTAAAAACAGGTTTTCCCTGTGACTCCCAAGTCATAATCAGTCTTATTTGTAGCAGGGTTTCATTTCCTTCATGGGTGTGATGCCCCTCTTTACCTGAGGGGCAAGGAGGTAAAGACAGGTTAACCTGCACAATGGCTGCTTTCACAGCCAGATTTTAGAAAGGTGTTTGTCCTGAGGTCGACTTTTGAAAAACAGAACCAATGAAACTGTGGGACATCATCTAAGTATGTAGGAAGAGGGATAAATAAAGAGGGAAACCTGGTCACCAAACACTCCCACACCTGCTTGATATGAAGTTGAGATGAAAAATATAATTGGTGAGCTTACCTGTGTGTCAATAATAACCACAACTATAGTCATGTCTTTATTCTACTCCAACATATGGACAGTAGTGTCAGTACAGATAAAATCCTACCTGCCTTTGATGACAGTGGTCCTTTCTGAACTGGTGGTGACATCACTTTCCTGGATGTGTATGCATGTATTGGATGTGTAGGTCACAGGGATGGTGGGTCACCGGTAGGAGTAAATACAGAGCATCTAAGCACTCGTCAAGCAGCAGCTTTGTAATCCGAGCTGACTTGGAACTTCTGGTGAACTTCAATCTTCTCTCAAAATAGCAATTTCATGTGTAATTTCGAGTTGGAGCACATGATTTATTTACAGCGCCGCCTCCCTCTCCTGTGTGTGACTCTGAGGTATAAGGCGTGACCCGGGGCTGTAGGGTGGCTGGTGTTCAACCCGGCCCGCTGTGGAATGGGACGCGCCCGCCGCGTGAAAAGGAAATGGAGCAGGAAATTGGGTTAGTTTCGCTCTTTCCCTCTCTGGTGTCTCTGAGCGATCCCCCTCCAAGCACGCACACACACACCGAGACATGCATACGTACGCTCCCCCGGCCCGGCCTAATAGAGGAGAGACCTGGGACTTCATGTATGTATGTGTGTGTGTGTAAGTGTTTACGTTTGTACGAGTGTGGTTAGGATTAGAGCCGTGGTCGGCCCGAGCCACCAAACACACTCAATCTTAAGTCATCCAGCGAGTGTGTGTGATGGGGGGCTGATGAGAGGACGGGGGACCTATTACACACACTGTTACACACACGCAGATAAAAACATAAAACCGGGAAAACACACTCCCTCAAATACCATTTATGTGTGTAAATACAGGCGGAGATAAAGGTGTGTGAGAAGGAAGCTACAAAGGTAGACGCACACACACACACACACACACACACACACCCGACTTAGTCTGGGTGATAAATCTCTCTGCTGAGGGGATCGACAATCACACACACACTCTCTCTCACACACATCCCTGTTTCCATGGCAACCACGGTGAGATGGGAGGGGGAGAAAAGAAAAATCGAAAGAGGAGAGCAATCATTTCATCGCTGATCAAAATTAAAGCCTGGCTTTGAGATGGAGCTGGCAGAGGAAGAAAGATGGGAGCAGGAGAGAGAGGTAGGGAGGCAGAGGGAGGGAGGAGGAGGAGGAGGAGGGGAGAGCCTGCAAATGAACAAAAGTAAAGGATCATTACATCAAGCAGCCTAAATGATAGAGGAGAGCATCGAGGTAAGTATGAAGTAAAGAGAAAAAGTCACATCAAAACTGCGAGTAAACTTCCCACATAAATAAAGTTTTATCATCTGAAACCTGCATTTTTTCTAGTGTCCAGCGGGGGGTGAGGCCTCTGATTATAAACAGAAGTCTGATTAGATAAAAGTCTATGAGAAAATGAGTGTCCTGCTCACCTGATCTCTGAGCTCAGTAAAGTCATTCGTGGTGAGTTTATGATTTCAGGTGTTGCTGAATAAAACATCCACTTTAATGTCAGGCTGCTTAACAGCTGTTCTCAAGTGTGATCACTCCTGTCAGCAGGTCCATTCTGACCTTAGATTAAAAGAAAGTAACCAAAATGTGTTCTTTTGTTAGATGCTACTTGGTGAACCAAGAATCAACCTCTGAAAAATGAAGCATGGAAGCTCCAAACCTGCAGTTCCTCTGACGTCCAGCAGAGGCAGCAGTGAGTCAGTCCCATAGACTCCCATGTTAAAACTTCACAGCAGAAATAAACATGTTTACAGCCTGATACAAAAACTGTTTTGATCTCTAGAGATAATTTCCTCCTTCATAACACCTTTATGGGGGGTTATAGGGTTATAGTTCGCATTATTAGGGGCGTGGCCTCTCTGACAGGTGGATGGTGACACAGGCGGCTGTAGCTGCTAGCTGTCTGCTCGGCTTCACCTCAGCTAACTGGAGTCCCTGAACTGGACCTCTGGACCGTGTTTGTGCTGTTGGAGCCTTTTGGAGCATTTTTAAAGCAATTATCTGACCAATAATATGGCTGCTGTGAGGTTAACTGTACTAAAAGACCGTCCAAGAAGGCTGAGCTCCAGTTTTAGTGAGAGAAATTCTAGGATTTTGATTGGATGATTCTGAGCACTAATTAGCCAGTATCTGGTAACCAAGCAACCAAGCTATAGAGACTTCAAAAGTCCAGAAAACAATGTGTGCTCAACAGACCTGAGACTACAAACTGAAACCAGAAAGCTTCCAGGCTAAAGAGCGCAAATATTCATTTGCACTTATCTGTCTATAGATTTCAGAAATTTGCTCCCATTCTAAAATTCCCAACAAATTTCCAGCGGTGAGTTTTCCACCATTCTCACTGCAAACTGCACACAGTGTGTGCTGTGGCAGGTGTAGCAGCTAAATAAGCGTGGCGGGTGGGGTCTTAAATGTAAAGGTATTCACACTCACTGTAATTATTTTAAGGTCTGCATAAGGTCACGACCCCTCCATTATGAGAGTTACAGCGTGATGTCTGGTTCGTGTCTTCCGAAGAAAAGCCCGGAGCGCAGGAAAAGGTTACAGATGATCGATTTGACAGCAGCAGGGTTCAAAAGGTCACTCTCAAATCAACAGTGGCATATGGAGGAGCACTATTTCAAAAACAGCTGACATCTTTTGCATAATGGCCCGTATTTGAATGTGAAATACGATACTTTCAACAGCCAACACTTTTTGCATAATAGAACTAGATTTGAATATGTGAATAAAATATGATGGAAAAGGCTCGTGAATAATGGTTTACCTTGGCTAACCTATCATTATGGCACACAGAGGCACTGCCAGATCTGTTGAATAGGTGGAATGAAAAGGCTGTTTTTGGCCAGGTGGTGTTCAGGCTGATTGGGAGCTGCGTCGTCTGTCTGGATGAGGAGGTTTGACGATGTTTGCTCCTTGTCTTTGTACCGACAGACAGCCAGCTTTTAACCTGGATTGTAAAGGAGCAAATAGCACCACTATCAATCATTTCCCCTTCTTTTGCTCACTCTTTGCTCTCCATATCTGCTCATTCTACACATGCACACATACACACCACAGGGGAGGTGTACAGGATCCATGCTTCACTGCAACACTGCACTGCTGTTCAGTATGCACCCTGCAGAGCATGGTATGGCTGCAGGCCTGACAGCTATTACACAGCTCAGTGTGTGTGTGTGTGTGTGTGTGTGTGTGTGTGTGTCCCTCACTGTGGACTGTGGGTCCAAGAGGGAATTCAGAGTAGATGCAGAATAAGAACATCTCCAGTGACAGCCTTCTCTCTCTCACAGACAGAGAGAGGGAGAGCTACATGCCCAGTGGCGAGTACTACATGCCTGTTAGCTAGCCTAATATTATTCAAAGACTTAAAGCCCCCCGGTGTGCCACCAACAGCCCAGTCAGATCCTCACAAACTAACAACTTGTTTTCATCTTTGCTCTTTAAAGACATTTTTAACTTACAAACACAACGGTTACAGTTTGCAAACATACAGTATGCATGCGTCCAAAATGGGAAATAGTTTTGAAAAAGCAATTTCTTTGTATGAAACGTCTCGTTTATTCTTTACAGTCAGCAAGACTTCAGATCCGAGGTATTTCACATGGAAGAATGGTTTGTGCCTCTGACGGGGGACGAGTCACCCACACAAATATAAAGAAGCAGCTATGAAAAAAGAGGCAACCGGTGCAATGTGAACAAAACCATGATCCTAACCACGTGCCAAGGCATTGCCGTCACACAGGCCTACAGACCAGTCAGCAACCATCTGCAACCACAGGTCACGAGGGAAAAATGTGAATTCACCAACTGGTTGGCGAGCGGTTCCTGAAGGTTGCTAGCTGTCACAGATAAAATCAGTCACAAAGAGTCTTCTTCTGGCTGTAGATAATCTTCTTCCATCTCCTCCTATCCCAGCATCCTCCTCTGTCACACCAACCCTCTGCATGTCCTCCTTCACTACATCCATGAATCTCCTCTGAGGTCATCTTCTTTTCCTCCTGCCTGGCAGCTCCATCTTCATCCTCCTCTATCCCTCCTCTGCACATGTCCAAACCATCTCAGCCTTGTCTCTTTAACTTTGAGCTGTCACTCTGATGGACTCATTTCTGATCCTGTCCATCCTGCTCACTCCCAGTGAAGATCTGAACATCTTCAGCTCTGCCACATCCAGCTTCGCCTTCTGTCTTTTTGTTAGTGCCCAGTGGCAAAGAGCGTACTACACCAAAAACCTCCTTGGGATTTCTTTGGTCGCTAGCAGGTCGTTGTGGTTGTAGTTTGCATGGAAGATGCCAATTTGTCTGCAAACACTCATTATCTACCTGGAAACAGAGAACATAAAAGTCTTCAAAATAAAAGTTGTGCCTTCTGAATCATGTTGATGGCAGTGGCAAAGGCAACTTTTATTTTGAAGGCAAATGTTCTCAGTTTCTGGTTTGTGTTGTACTTTTTCAAGATTTGCTGCTGCTCTGCTTGTAGTTGATGAGTGTTTGCAAACAAGTTGGCATCTTGTCTGCAAACACTATGACCTGCTAGCAACCAAAAAAATCCCAAGCAGGTTTGTGGTGCAGCACGCTCTTTGCGACTGATTTCACCCAGTGACAGCCAGCAACGTTCAGAAACTATTTTCCCTTGTGACCGGTGGTTGCCAAATCGTCGCCCACCAGTCTGTATGGCCGTGTGACTCAGACCTAAATCTGACGCAACAGTTTCTTTGCCTAAACTAACCAAGAAGTCTTGATGCATGAACATAGTCAAGTAGTTTTAATGGCTAAACCTGACAAAGAAATTTTGCTGCCTCTACCCAAATGAGCAGCTTTGTTTCTTAAACCTGAAAAAACTGAACAAAAGCAACAATGAAAACGAAAGTAAATACAGAAAGAACACGCAACTTTACACCAAACCTTTACACAAGTGTAAAAGTACCAAAAAAGTATAAAAACCTAACATCTTGAAAAAACTGGTCACAGTTCTTGGATTGTGTCAGTCTCAGTTTCTTCCTTCTCTTCATGTGATCCAGACCAGCTCCATCATTCTGTTCACAGCTGGCATTAACATGGTAATGCAATCACAAGCATTACCACAAGAACATCAGTCCAACCCAGACATTGGATGCTACGTACCGCCAGTGGAAGCCTGGAATGACCACGTATCCCAAAAAATAAAAGAAGAAACCAAAGTAATGCAGACTGGGTCGAGTCCTTTTCGAGTTCCAGGCAAACCAAATCACATCCATCTCTATATGTGCCTTTAGAAATTTTCAGGTAATGTGGACAGAGCCAGCATTTTGAGAACCGAGTACGTACTTGGCTTGCGCAAAGAACATCAGGTGAGTAGGTGGTCTTTCAAGGCAGTCCAGGACACAATGGAGGACTGCCTTCACCCTGCTGAGGCCCAGACCACCTCAGAATGAAGCCTGAGACATCGGATCTCAATGAAGCTTCACCTGAGTGCCTTCTGAGCTGCATGTAGAGCTGTTCAGCATCCTTTCACACATGCTTCACACATGGTGTGAGCAGGTCTCTGTGGGGCCATATGCTGCAGGAGTCCTTTTTTATGACCGGCTGTATGTTTAGGGTTGTTGTGTCACGCTGAAGAATAAATTTGGGACGAACGCCTGCAGACTCTAAAGTGCCAAAGACTTTTGCACAGTTTTGCTTCATGAGCTCAGTTTTTATAGTCTTTAGCACCAACTGTTGAGAAGGAAAACGACCAAGGTTGTGCTCTACTGTTCTGATCCATTAAATAGGAGCCTATCATATTTGGAATTATATTGGTTGAAAATTGATGCCTCTGATTTTATTAATAAACTCCATATGGCTTTAGGAATCAAAATATGCCAGTAAGGCTGAATTATTGAGATTTTAATTATTCTAAAATTGACCCAGATCATTTCTGGACTGTTTATGTACATATCAGCCATCATGAGCGCCATCAACTTATCAATCTGCAGTATAATTAATCTGCTGTATATAATTATGTGATATTTGTTACAGCCCACATGTTCTTCTCTGTAAACTAGTGCACATTTTGCATGCATTGTTCATCGTGGGGCTCTTCAAAATGCTGCCCAGCACTTACTAACGACTTGTGGCATAACTGAA